>PVJS01032228.1:11641-23014 GCA_004027185.1 Glis glis | reverse complement strand
ACCGGGTCTCATGAAGTTGCAGAGGGCCTCACTAAGTAGAGAGAGAGAGACAGGGAGAGAGACAGAGAGAGAGAGAGAGAGAGAGAGAGAGAGAGAGAGCGAACTGAGGCTGGCCGCGAACCCGGATCCTCCGGTCTCCGCCTCCCAAAGTAATGGGATTACAAGTGTGCGCCACCACGCCCAGTACCATTTATCTGTTTTATCAAATAGATTGCAAACAGAAAATATTTCCACCATGTATTTTAATCAAATTATTAATCATATGGTCCAATGTATACTGCATATTTTCTTAGTAAGTAATATTTTTATATATTTGTTTGTGGTACTGGACACATGCAGTACTGCTGTACTTATGCATGCTAGGCCAGCCCTCTATCACTGAGATATAGCCCTGGCCCTTCTTAAACTGTTGTCATTTGAGACAGGGCTTCTTAAGTTGCCTGGGCTGGGCTCCAACTTGAGATCCTCCTGCCTCAACCCCAGCCTCTCAAGCAGCTGGGATTACAGGCATGCACCACCATCCATGGCTATATGTTTGTTTAGTTTATTATCTGTCTCTTCATAATGGCATGTAGACTCTATGGGAACAGGGCTCTTGGTCTTGTTCACTGAGAGACTTCTGATATATCTAAAACAAACTTTTTCATAGTAGGGGTTACAAATATTTACTGAATAGCATATATAGATCTCTCCTAAAATTCCACACTACACTGGGCATGGAGGCTCATGCCGGCAATCCCAGTACTTGGGAGGCTGAGATAGGAGGATTATAGGATCAAGGCCAGTCTCAGCAATTTAGCAAGACCCTTAGCAACCTAATGAGACCCTGTTTCAAAATGAAAAATAGAAAAAGAGCTGAGGGCGTAGCTTGGAGGTAGAATGCATCTGGGCTCAATCTCCAGTACAAAAAAATTTGTTTTTTCATTAAAATGAGGTTAATATTGAAAGAGTTTTGATTCTCACAAATTAATCTATTTTCAACTCAATTTAAATACCTCTACGTAGTACAGAGCTGTTTTATGTAGCAAAAGAAATTGAAGAAATACATAAAATATATAATTTGGGTATTTAAATACTTATTGATTGCTGACAAGAAATGCTTTCATAAAGAACACACCTTTCACATACAAAGTTTATCAAGAATAAGGTGGTATATATCCTAAATAATTTATTAGGATATTCTTAAATATCCTTTGACAGCAGTGAATAGTTTTCAAACCAAAAAACTAACATCATCATTACTCATTAAAGTAATACTTATTTAAAAATATATTCGAATCATGTGTTTACAGTGAATATTACAAGTATTTAAGATATATTAAAGTCAAGGAAGCAGAAACTTTTATTTGCCAGCATGTCTAATTGATATTTTTGGCTGTGACATCTGTAACTAGAAGTGTTGATCCTGAAGTTTTGGTGTGCCTGCTATAGGGAGTTATAAAACAGACCACAATTCATGTTAAAACTGTAGCTAAATTCCCCAGGGAAATTTATTACTTCTGAACTTTTATACAGAGAAGCAATGCAAGCTAGAAAACATATTAAAACAAGAACAATAAAGGCTAATCAAGCTAATGAAGCATGTTTCCTTAGCTTCTGCCTAGTTTTGTCCCACAAAAACATGGGCTGGGAACCTTTATATGGGCTGGGACTTCTGTCTATCCTTATTGTACTTTTATTCTTTATAGACTACATATGCCATGAACATTTCATTCAGCAAACTCATCTACTTCTGCTAAATCAACTGCCCAAAAGACTTTATTTCCCCCCAAATAAAAAGGCAGAATGGAAGATTGCACACACTACCTTTCCCTTCAATTTTGTAGAGAGGCAGCCCTTACTCCACCTTTTCTCATATAGGTAAAGGGTAAGAGAAGGTTGTTTCGTGGATGATTTTAGTGTATATCAGAAAGGCATTGAACTTGTGAAAAAGAAAAATACTTAGTATATTCAAACTTCCCTATTTACACTGTCTAAATTTCATGCTCCATCTTTATTAATACTTTTTTGACTTTTTTTTGGTGGTGCTGTGGATCAAACCCAGGGCCTTGTGCATACTACACAAGTGCTCCAACACTGAGTTGCATTCCTAGTCCCCCTCTCTCTTTCCACTGTATTTGCTGGGCAAAATCCTAGCTCTAATTATATCCAGTTTTCCATCTACTCTGCAGCACAGTAGCACCGAAGCAGCTAAATGTGGCTAAAGATAAGGTAATGATCTTTTTTCTAGCCATATTTAGTAGAATACATTAAGCTTTTTTTTCTTTGTGGTACTGGAGATTGAACACAGGGGTGTTCTACCTGAGCTACACCCTCAGCCCTTTTTATTTTGAAACAGTGTCTCACTAAGTTTCTGATGGCCTTGCTAACTTGCTGAGGCTGGTCTTGAATCTGCTATCCTTCTGTCTCAGCTTCCCCTGTACTGGGATTACAGGCATGCACCACTATGCCCAGCTTAAGTTAAGCATATTAACATTAAGTGGATCCTAAGTGTTGTCTTGCAGTTCAATCACATCTTTTAATTAAGTGACTTTTCTACTCTGCTGGGCAATTATTTCATTTTTTCTTTCCTCTGCATTAACTTCCTTTATCTCCCTAACTCTCAGCTACTAAGCTTGCTTCTGATTCCAACTAAGAAAGTAACTAATGATCTTTTTTTCTCTCATACTTCACTTTTAATCCTTCAGGATCCTCTTAAGACTATAGTAAAGTATATAGAGAATCCAACCCTTTCTTATCATTCTCCTGTTACCTACTACTTCATTCATATGACCTCATCTCTTGCCTATATTTTATAATAGCCTTTTAACAACTTTTCCTGCTTCCTCTCTTTGGTGTTGGCACTGGTATCATATGGGATAGAGGGGAGTGTTCCTCTGGTAACAGTAACATGCTGCTATCTCCAAAAAGAGCAATGCAGGCAGCATCAACAGTGCAGAGAAAGGCCTTGAAAGGCTTCTATGTCCAGGACTTTTCAAAAGAAGATTATGCATGAGGGAGAATGGTAAGCAGAGAGATTTGAGAGGTAATTGGGGTTATAATAAGTATTTTATGCTTTACTGTGAAATAAGCTAGTGGAGGGTTTTAAGCAGAGGAATAACACCATATAATTTACATTTCAAAGATGACTGGCTATTAGAACAAAGATACATAATGAGACTTGACACAAATAGATGTTCTGTTAGCTAAATGAATGAATTTATAAACTTACCTTACTGGAAGGTTTGAATTCCTGAATCTTTACTTCTGAAAGAATATTCATGAGAGCATCCACTGATAAGTCCTGTTTTTTAAAAAAGTGATTTTTATTAACAAACAAACAAACATATTTTTCTAATTCTGAATTCTAAAGCTAAAAATCATCCTACAAAATGTCCCTTATCGTATCAAAATATTTGAATAATTTATCATCTGAATATTCAGGTTACATCCATTTGAGACATTTATCTTTATTTTCATAAAGTTATAACCTATAAAGGCTACTGAGGGGTGAGGTGTTAGTGCTAAAAAACACTTTTTTATCAACAAACCTGAAATCAGAGCTTTTTCTGTAAATTTTAAAAAGGGACTATGTGACTGGGCATGGTGGAGCATACCTATAATTCCAGTACTTGGGAGGCTGAGACAGGAGGATCACAGGTTCGAGTTTAGCTTCGGCAACTTGGCGAGGCCCTTAGCAACTTAGCGAGACCCTGTTTCAAGAATAAAGAAAAAGCTGGGCATGGTGGCGCATGCCTGTAACCCCAGTAACTTGGGAAGATGAGATAGGAGGATCACAGGCTTGAGACCAGCCTTGGCAATTTAGCAAAACCCTGCAGAAACCCTGTTTCAAAAGAGACAACAACAAAAATAAATAAATGAAAAAGGGCTGGGGTGTAGCTCAAAGGTAGAATGCCCCTGGGTTCAATCCCCGGTACCACACACAGAAAAAAAAATTATCATTATTATTATTATTATTATTTTTTTTTTGTGGTACCGGGGGTTGAACGCAGGGGCGTTCTATCTCCGCGCTACACCCCTGGCCCTATTTTTTTTTATGCTTTATTTTGAAACCGGGTCTCACGAAGTTGCAGAGGACCTCACAAGATAGAGAGAGAGAGAGAGAGAGAGAAAGAGAAAGAGAGAGAGAGAGAGAGAGAGATAGATACAGGGAGAGACAGCGAGAGAGCTGAGGCTGGCCGCGAACCCGGATCCTCTGGTCTCCGCCTCCCAAAGTA
Organism: Glis glis; assembly: GCA_004027185.1. Lineage (NCBI taxonomy): Eukaryota > Metazoa > Chordata > Mammalia > Rodentia > Gliridae > Glis > Glis glis. Next base: position 18,797 of record PVJS01032228.1, on the reverse strand, counting down.
CTGGGATTACAAGCGTGTGCCACCACGCCTGGCGTAGAAAAAAAAATTATTAAAAAAAAGGAATAAAATAGGGCTGGTGGTGTGGCTCAGAGGTAGAACAACCTGGGTTCAATCCACATTACCATACATACACACACAAAAAAGGGACTATGTTTTTTATAATGTTTGCTTCAATGTTTTACAAAGTTCCCTGAACAATGTTATGCTCAATAAACAAACAAGTAAATGGAATTCACAAACAGAAAAGTATTTGTGATTCGAGATGAACTTAGAGGGACTTAAGGCTATTGGAGCCACATTCACTATTAACCTGCTGAGGAAAAACTTGCTTTTGAGGACAATTACCACTCTTTTAACACAACTACCATTCTTTTCAGGAAAACAATACCAGACTGAATGTTATTACTTTTATTAGACATTTAAGATATATTTTATTTCATTAACTCTAAAAAGGATTAATCTACAATAGATATTTTTATCTGAATCCAAAACAGCCAGCATTACATATGGATCTGGTTCATATTTCCCTATTTAGCCTATGTGAAAAGTATAACAATTTATTTAGCTCTACTTTGCATTTGTGAAGAAAAATCAACCAATGCACACTTGTCTCTTAACAGTATATTCGACCCTTTAGATGATGCCTAAGAAAATGGATATGATGATAAAGCCAAGAAAGTATTTTTAGATTTCTGGAAAAGCACATAAGTTAGTATCACAAAATAAGTTAAAAAATACTATCAAAGAGAAATCTCTAAGGAATATTTTTAATTGTTACAAAATGGCTCACGTTATGTCTTTAGAATCATTATTTGTTGATAAACAGATAAATATTTAAAAAATAAAGTATGATTGCTTTTTACAAATATTGTTGCTTCATTACTTTAATTCAGAAAGAAAAGTTCAACTTTCTTCTATTTAGTAATACTGCAATGAATGTTTAGACTTTGCTATGTTAGAATGGGAAACAAAGCAACAAAGTAAAAAAGTTTGTTTCAAAAAGAATGATTCTTATAACAAACCCCCCCCCATATTTTGATTCAATTAACTAATTCTAACCTGGTTTTATATTATTTAGTAGTGCATTAAGAATATCTTACCTTTTTTGCAAATGGAATGCAATATATTGTAGCATATAGTTTTGCAGCATTCTGAAGGAAACTGAGGTGCCTTTTTAAATTAAAAAATAAAAAGTTTAAACACACAGCTTTAAAGATGCTTAACTCATTAGGAAATAAAGCCTTTAAAATAATGTTTAAGGAAAAATAATCACAGAATTTTTGTTACAGGATTATTCTGCAAAAAATTAGATAATGAAATTCTCGTCTAGGCCAAAACACTATAAAAGTTATAAAAGAGAAAATATCAAATGTTTACCCTCAACAACACTAATAATATTCAGGTAGTCATCATGCATACTTTGAGGAGAGGAGTGAGTTGTCAGAAGTAGAAAAATTAAACTAGTGGAAAAAATTCATTTTAATTCATAAGAAAATATTACATACTGGGTATTAAAGAGTATCTATCATTTCTTTTTTTTTGGCACTGGGGATTGAACCCAGGGTCATTTTACCTCTGAGTTACACCCCCAGCCCTATTTTCTTATTTTGAAACAGGGTCTCTCTAGGTTGATGAGTCTCACTAGTTGCTGAGGCTGTCCTAGAACCTGCGATCCTCTGTCTCAGCCTCCCAAGTACTGGGATTACAAGCGTGCGCCACCACACCTGGCTTACATCAGGTTCTAACTAAGCAAATTAGTTTGTTTAAAAAAATAATAAAGGTTAAGTTTTGCAGAAGGAGGAGTTCAGCCTAGGCTGACTGGAGGCCTAAAAGCACCAGATAAGAAAATTCAGCAAAGAGCTATCTGTTGAAAGGAAGATTAGTGAAGGCAAACTAAGTGTTTAATAGAAATATATATGCCTAAGTGTGAACATATGTGCACCTAATGTAGTGTACCTAGATATTCACACAGACCAACTCCTCTGAAAATTTACCTGAGATTATTAAGGATGATACTCAGCAATAACTGCTTCTACCACGTAAGATTCTTTATTAACTATAAAACACTTACTGGCAATTTTACTTTTTTATGGACAAAGTCAAGGGTGATTTTGATTTTATCTTAGAGTAGATTTATAACTGTCAAGGTTATTTACCATGTAAGTAAGCTCATTCACATTTGGGTGGGAAGAAGGGTGGCAACTGGTTTTGCTGGCCACAATGACTTGTTAACTCTTGATGAATAGGGATGCAATCATGTAATCTCAAACACCCTATTAACTGTACAGTCAACAAATTTACACAGTTAAAATAGATATACTTACAAAGGTTCACTTAAATCAAATTTTAAAGGAGAAGGTGGCCTCTTTGGTGATTGCCAAAACAAACCTAACAAAAAGATACAAATATTATTTTCAATATATGTAGCCAGGAAGTAGTAAGTTAAAAATTCTTGACATTTGGTTGTACTTACTGCCATCTTTTAATCTTGTGTCCAGAGGAAAACAGTGAAGAAGCTGAAGAGCCTAAAGGAAAAAAAAAAGGAATGAAAGAAATCCACCACTTAATATCATCTGAGAAAAACATTTTTTAAAACCACAATTAAACTTTTTCAATGTTAATATATACACAAACTTCATAAATCAAAATATCTTAAAAGAATTACCATGAAGTTTTCTAGCCACACATGCATTCTATTTGTCCACTCTCCTGTATCTAACCCCTACACCCGGAAAAACCTCTATTGTAATTTTTATCGATACTTTAAAAAAAATCTTCAGCAAACACAAATATGCATTACTCCATTCCTTTTTTTAACAATGGTGGCATATTTTATTTTATTTTATTATTTATTTATTTATTTATTTATTTATTTATTTATTTATTTATTTTTGTGGAACCGGGGATTGAACCCAGGGGCGTTCTATCTCCGAGCTACACCCCCGGCCCTATTTTTTAACCTTTATTTTGAAACTGGGTCTCATGAAGTTGCGAGGGCCTCACTAAGTAGCTGAGGCTGGCTGCGAACCCGGATCCTCCAGTCTCTGCCTCCCAAGTACTGGGATTACAAGCGTGCGCCACCACGCCCGGCTGTGGTGGCATATTTTAGATATTATTTTGCTCTTTTCAGAGCTGATCCTTAAAACAAATAATGAAACAAATAACAATCCACAGTATTTTGACATGATATATTTGGGATTTGCTTCAAAATCATCCAGGGGAGGGTGAGAATGGAACATAGATGAAACAAAATTATCTGTAAATTGATAATGGTTAAGCCCAGGTGGTACGTAAATGGTGATTACACTGATGTTCATTATGCTATTAAACCCTTACATTTCTAAGATTGAATTTTTTCCATAATAATAATCATAAAAAAGTTTTTTAAAAAACCCCACAGAAGAACTAAAAAGAATTCTTTAGGATTCTTAAACAAAGGGGTTGCTGATTATCTATCATGGTAAGAACAATCTGAATAGTACCAGAAAAGAGGTCATCATTTACTGGGTAAGGAAGAAAGCTGAGACCACTTTTCTAAGAAGCAAAGCCATGAAGGAAGTAAAAAGACAAAATAAATATAATCAAAAGATTAAAAAAAAAGATGAACTTACTTTATGAGAGGTAAGAGCCTAAAAAGAGGAAGAGACTAAAGAATATAGGAAACATTTTACCAACTGTATGTAACAGCAATATTTGGTGATTATGTGTCATGTTCTATTCTAAATGCTTTATATGTATTAACTCATTTGATCCTCATCTCTACCGTATGTATTAGATATCAACTTATTATCCTCAATTTATAGTTGAGGGAAACAAACAACAGATATGGTTGGAAAAGGCAAAACTGCAACAAAATTTCTATCTTTTATTTTCTGAGACTCTTGCTTCTGTTGTAAATAATGTTCTTTTAGACTATGGACAAAATGAATTCCTTATTCCCTGGAGAGAAGAGCTAACTAAAACCCAACTTTGCACACAGAAAGATAGAATCAGTTAAATGGATAACTGACATGCCAAAGAGTGGAGCTTAAAAGCTTTCTTTAATCAGTAACATGGAATGAGCAACTAGTTGTGTGTCCAGCCCTTGTCCTCACTTAACTTACTACTTACTTCTGAAAAGCTTGACAAAAAAGTGGGTACACATTTCAGGTCACTGAAGTTAATCTAGTAATAACTAAATGCGCCAAGGTCAGACTTTTTCCTAATGTTTCAGGATGCAGACTTACCTTATGATTAAAATATTTTTCAAACTTTAATCTTGCTAATTCCACACACTGGGACCAATTTCTAGGTCTTCTGCTAAGTAACTTAATAGCTTGAAAACAACCTTCTAAACTCTGCCCACTTCGTATATTCTAGAATGGAAGAGAAAAACAAAACAAAAAGTAATACACTTCCAATTAAAAACACGTACACACACTTTCTAAAAGTATTAGCAAAGTATGAAGTGCTGGCTCATAGGTTAATGTTTTTATTCTATTTTTTACTTTAAGCTCTTTGTCTCTGACTTTCTTTCATTTATTTATTTATTTATTTATTTATTTATTTATTTATTTATTTTCTAAAGAGGACAATGGGAGAAGATAGCATACGAAATTTTAACTCTGAAATTTCTTACCTTAGAAAATATCCTCATGTTTTCCTAGCTATAAGCTACTAGTACTATATACATGCTTAGTAAAAGGAATTCTATGAATAATATTTAAAACTAAAAAGTTGACCATTTCACAGTAGTATAGGATTAAGGAATATAAGGAAACACCCTTAAAGATGTTTAAAGTTGCCCTCCTTATGAGGGTTGTTAAGTCTGAGATTACTGTCCACTCATGACATTTTCATTAGAACTTACCTCAATTTTTTTTTTTCCTAAAGAGCTTTTTTTTTTAATGGTACTGGGGGTTGAACCCAGGGGCATTCTACCTCCAAGCTATACCCTCAGCCGTCCTATTTTTGTGGTTCTGAGTATGGTACTCAGGGGACTTCCACCTCCAGGCTACGCCCCCAGTCCTATTTTATTTTTTTATTTGGAAACAGGGTCACACTAAGTTGCTGAGGCTGGCTTCAAACCTGTGATCCTCCTGTCTCAACATCCCAAGTACTGGGATTACAGATGTGCGCCACCATGCCTGGCTTTGTTTTGGAAACAGGGTCTCACTAGGTTGTTGAGTCTCCCTAAATTGCTGAGGCTGGTCTTGAACCATAATCCTCCTGTCTCAGCCTCCCAAGTACTGGGATTACAGGCATTTGACACTATGCCCATTTTTTTTTTTTGCAGTACCGGGGATTGAACCCAGGGGCGTTCTACCTCCGCGCTCCACCCCCGGCCCTCTTTTTTTATACTTTTATTTTGAAACTGGGTCTCACGATGTTGCGGAGGGCTTCACTAAGGAGAGAGAGAGAGAGAGACAGAGAGACAGAGAGCCAGAGAGAGACAGAGGTGAGGCTGGCCGCGAACCCGGATCCTCCGGTCTCTGCCTCCCAAAGTACTAGGATTACAAGCGTGCGCCACCACGCCCGGCCACCATGCCCATTTAACAAACTTTGTTATTTGTTGCTCTTTATCATTATTACCACACATTCTTATCAGGTTGAACCACGTGAATTGATTTTTTTTGGGGTCAAACATGGTTAAATATTGACAATTTCGTACAGTTCAACTAAAGTAAAAAAGGCTACCAGCGACATAATTTCGGGATTCCTGTTGCATCTTTTCACTTTTTAGGTACAATGATGATTTTTTTTTAAATTTTAATTTTGTGTTTGTTGGTACTGGGGATTGAACCCAGGGGCATTCTATCTCTGAGCCACACCCCCTAGCCCAATTTTTATTTTTTGTTTGGAAACAGGGTCTTGCTTCTGTCTCAGCTTCCCAAGTACTGGGATTAAAGGTGTGCGTCACCACGCCTGGCTATGATAATGTTTTAACCATTCCTTCTGACAGTAAAATAAACAACTTGTAGACAACTTGAAAATAAGATTATATTGACATAAAAGTGTTAAGTATGCATTAAAATGCATTGATTTTTACCTGTAACACTTCTTCTGCAGATGGATAGGTTTGCCAAAATTTGTTAAACAATGAAGGCTTGTGGGAAAAGGAACTTTCAAACTGTAAGGAAGAGAAAAAAAGTTAAAAGTCTGTTTAAAGTTGGAAATATCTTTTCTATTTCAAAGAAAACAAATTCCTTGAAAAAGAACTTTTACCTTATCTCTTGCCCACTGTATAGTATGTTCAATAGCAGCTGGAAAGGATTTTAGAGTACAAAATGGTATTTCCTCTTCTGGGGGGTCCCGCTATTATAATATATGACAATAGGTAAGTAAAGCAATGGCAAATTTCTATTGATTGAATTTTGAGTTTTAAGACCATTATAAAAATAAAATCCCAAAATAAGTAAACACACCTCAACCACATATATACATATACATATACATTAAATATACTTTCATTGGTGCATTATCTCACATTATAATGAAGTGTGGAGTGAAAGGGACATATATGCACACAGCACTTGGTGAGCTTTCCCCCTCCCTCCGTTCGCCTGTACATGATATTAAGATTGGCATTGATAATTTCGTATATGTACATAGCATCAATGGAAATGTTTCCTTCATTAATCCCCCCCCAGACCCTTTTCATGGCTCCACTGGGGTTTTTCCTTTTTTACCTGAAGTCCCTCTTGTATCCTGATTTCTCCCTAGCTTCCACATGAGAGAAAACATATGACCCTTCGTGTTCTGAGACCAGCTAATCTCACTTAGCATACTGTTATCTAGGTCCATCCATGTTTCTGCAAATGACGTAATTTTGCCTAGGTGTCCATCAACAGATAAATGGATTACTAAATTATTGGATATATACACCATGGAATTCTACTAAGCAATAAAGAAGAACAAAATTACTTTTTTGTTGTTGTAGTACTGAGGGTTGGATCCAGGGGCACTCTACCACTAAGCAACATCCCCAGCCCTTTTTATTTATTTATTTATTTTTTTCCGGTACCGGGGATTGAACCCAGGGGCGTTCTACCTCCGCGCTACGCCCCCGGCCCTATTTTTTATACTTTATTTTGAAACCAGGTCTCACGAAGTTGCCAAGGGCCTCACTAAGTAGGGAGAGAGAGAGAGAGACAGGGAGGGAGGGAGGGAGAGGGAG
>PVJS01032228.1:0-11541 GCA_004027185.1 Glis glis | reverse complement strand
AGGCTGCCCCTTGAACTTGCAATCCTCTTGCCTTAGCCTCCTGAGTTGCTGGGATTACATGCACCACCTTGCCTGGCTTTTGAACCACACATTTTTGTATCTTCTTTCTTAGGCAGTAAGAGAAAAAGTTAATTCTTTTGACATTTAACCTATTTGTTAAAAGCAATATAATCACAAACATGAATCCTTTATTATCTGTGAACTTATTTGGCATACCATGTAGTACTCATGGCAGATCACACAGAATTCATTTTTCTCTCCAAAAATGAAGGTGACATTTAAAATTTTATAACACTATCTCCTACTTTGAAAAGTAATTCAAGAATTCTCAATATAGCGCTCACTGTACCATGAGTCTCTTCAAGGAGAAAGACATTTGGGACCAAGGATGCTTGATCCAGTTTCTTACAAAAAGTGTGCATTAAATAAATGGCAAATGACTAAGTTGTCTCATGTAGATGAAGTAGATGGAGAAATCTGTATCTATTATAGGGTACATTTAGTTTAGCCTTATTAGTTTACACAATCTAAAATGACTCTTTTTATCTCTTGTTACTTAGATATTTGTAGATTTTTATTTAGTTTGTTAACCTATGAAACACTACTAAATATTTTACAAATCAAGAGAGAAGCCAGAAGAGTATTAAATTCTGATTTTTATGAGTTTGAAATAAAAAAAAACTAGGGGAAGATTTAGAAAAGAGGGAGTAGAATGAGAGGATTAGGGAAACTTAGAATTTTACAACATCCCTTACTTTAAAAATCTCCTAATGACATACAGCATATCATAATTTTTTTCCCATCTCATCTCCTTCAAATTAAACTTGTTTAATGTAGTCTATCATAATATTTTCATTACATATATAAACTTCTGATTTCATGAGAGAACATGAAAAAATAATAAACCTAATAAAAATTCTATTAAACCAAATATATCTATCAAATAAAAGGGATACTGATGCTTGTAAAAATATCATCCTCAATTTTTCTAAACTTGAGTTGATCTTTTTAAGAATGTAAAGCCTACAATTATTTTTGAGATTGTTAGTTTTAACTTTGGCAGTATCTCAAAAATCACTTATGGGGTTTTAAAACTTACATTTATATCACATATGTAAAATATATACACATAGATGGTTTGGTTCCACCTATGAAGAATCTGATTCTTTAGTTTCAATTTTGGGTGAGTAACCTTGTTTGTACTTTTATCAAGTTTCACAGGTACTTCTGACAATGTATGCTAGGGGTGTGACTTCCTGAGAATAAACATTAGACATGAATGCGCAATGACTACCCTTGCCTTTTTATTCTTTATATACCAGCTAATGTCTAACATAATAAAATGAAAAGATCAGCAAATAAATATAATTCTGTATCTTTTTTGATGGTTCTATTCTCAATCTAAAGTTTAATTGTTCTTATCAGGTAATCTTAAACTCTAAGGTTGTTAGAAAACTAATTAAGAAGCTCTAAGAAATAAATAGTAAACACAAGAATAATACTCTAGAAAGACCAACCATAACATTTGATGACTTAAAAACAAACCCATTCAATTATATTTTAAAAGTGTATATGTACATATGTATGGACATAATTGGTAGAGCAAACAAAGGAAGACTGAAAAAGCTAAATCAAATTTATTAACTGACTGATGAAGACAAAAAGTAATGAGATATAAAGTAGACATTTACTTCAAAATATTGATTCACTTACATGACTATTGTAAGATTCAGTCAAGTGAGGTACAATAATTTCAGTGTGTCCCTTAGTACCCATCGTTCCAGAATCTAAGAGAGGCCGTAGATTTGCTACACAACGGCTGTTTCAACACATAATACATAAAAAACATAAAAATAACAATATCAGCAAAGGATATCCATCACTTTCTCTTGACCATTTCAAAAACTGATCACTTCCTCTGAATGTAGTATTTTAGGAAACAGATACTAACAACCCACTGAGTATTTACACTTCCCAAATCTGCCATGGACAAAAATTTTGTTGCTCAACCTAGTAATTTTTGTCTCTCTCTTCTACTACTGCCACCAAATGTTGGGCTCTGTTGACTTATCTCTTAAGTTAATTCTTAACTTACCCTTTCTTCTCTTGCTATTTATTCTTTGGCTATTTTCTGACTAAAATTATACCTCACTACATCTTCTCAATGCTTTCTTTATTCCAAACAGCATTAACCTTCTTTCTCAATACTTACATTACCAATATCCTATAATTTCTTAAAATTTTCTTTTTCTTCCTCTTTTCTGCTCAAAATGACAATCTTTTCATTGTATTTCTTATCTGGTAAATTTTTCTATTAATATATCTGACCTAGCATCCTAACATTAATGAGTCATATAATGATGTAAGAAAAATTATGTAAGATATACATATTTATAGTCATTCATTCATTTACTTATTTCACATATTTACCGAATGACATCAGGTGCTGGGCACTGAGGATACAGTGATAGAAAATAAATGATCTCTGAATGATTTAGTGAAGAAATAAACATTAAATATTCATGTCAATACAATCAATACAAGTGCCACACAGGAAAAAGCATAGAAAAAATATATTTGGGGATTTTAAAATGTCTGTTTTAAGACATAATGCTAAGACTAAAAGTATGAGAAAAAAACCTAAACTGAAGAGTAGATATATGGATTTGGGGTCAAGCATTTTGAAGAAAGAGAAATAAAGCTTTCTGAGAATGATATATGAGTCCCTGTGATAAAAAAAAAAGTACGGAAGGCCTTGTAAGTACTTAAAGAAGGCACATGTAGCTAGAGTCAGGGGAGTCAGGGAAGACTGGGTAAATTTACACTGGTGGCAGGCACTGCATGAAAAACATTTAGGCTATTACCAATATTAATTTTATTCTAAGTATAATGGGAAATCACCAGAGAGTTTAGGTTTGAGGAGTACTACAGTGGGAACATACAGAATAATCATGAAATTCAATAACTTTTCAATAAGTAAATGCAAGTAAAAAAGAAAGAAATTTTTTTATGAACCTGAATTTCAAGAACATACCTGTCTACATATCTCCTGGCTTCCACATTATCTAATGCTGTAATAATTATATCTTGTTTAATATAAAACTCATCATTGTAAATGGCCTCAGTGGCTGGACATACTTTGTTCAGGTGTGCATCTATCTTTAATTGAGAATTTATTTTCAGGGTTGCATCAGCAGCAGTATAGCTTTTAGGTTTCTACACAAATAACAAATATAAACAGAAAGAATAAATGTTAAACAACAAAAAAAGATGAACTATGATTGAACTTACACATTCTAACCTCTCTGGAATACATATATGAGGTAAGAGCAAAGTAATGAGACTAATTCTCATTTTATGGAAATTATAGTCACTGTAGTCACATTACATTTAATAATGCACATTAGTTCAAATAACTTACACATTATTAATCAAAGTCTAAACAATATTTCTTTCATAGTTGTGTTTTACAGTTCTTAAAATAATAGTTATAAGTCTAATTAGTACTCTGTGTGTGTGTGTGTGTGTGTGTGTGTGTGTATGTGTGTTTGTTTTATACCAGGGATTAACTCAGGGCGTTGAGTATGCTAGGGCAAATGTTCTACCATTGTGCTATATATCCAGCCCCATTTTTTTCAAATTTTATTTTGAGACAGGGTCTCTCTAAATTGCCCAGGCTGGTCTCCAACTTTCAATCCTCTTGCCTCAGTCTCTTGAGTATCTGGGATTACAGGTGTGTGCCACCATGCTTGCCTCAATTAGTACATTTTACCCTCTAGTAACATTTAATTTTCTAAGTGCTTAGGAAAGAAAATATTGGAATTCCTTATTCTGCAAAAAATAAACTCTTTATTAGATGTATGCAAAATGAAAAAATACTATCAATACTTCACTAGTCAAATTTTAATATCCAAAATCAAGGCCAAAAAACAGTTTTACATTAAAAGAATTTTATATTTTCTTCTTTTGTCTTTCCCATTGGCAATGAGATTCTAATAAAATAAGGAACATACTGAACTTATTCAATCACTACTATTTACAAAAGGAAAACTTATTTTTTGTGTAATATAACATGATTTTTTTTTATGGTAATGGGAATTGAACCCAGAGGCATTCTACCTCCTAGCTACATCTTCAGACTGATTTTATTTATTTGGGAATGGGGTCTCACTAGGTTGCTGAGAGCCTCATTAAATTGCTGAGGCTGTCCTTGAACCTGTGATCCTCCAGTCCTAGCTTCCCACATACTAGGATTACAAGCATGCATGTTATTTTTTTAATAATATGATTTAGATTTGAAACAGAATAACAACATACCTGTATGTGATGAGGACGAAATAGGAACTGTCTATTTAAGTTGGATTTTTCTATCAAGTCAGGATCTGTAACTGTAACCTAATATCAAGAAGGGAATATAACAGCTAAATGTATTTTGCTTTTTCTCAGTACAACTAAAACAACCTTTACTAATTATTTTAAATCACTTTGGCTTATAAAGGTTGTAAGAATACAAATATTCCATATGGTTACCAATATTATGCTTTTATACTTATATTTTACTATAATTAAGGATAGGAGCACTTCAAACAAAGTAGTTGAACCCAACTGTAATTCTTCTTCAAAACTTTTTTCCTAAATTATAACAAAATAGAGGCTGAAACCATTCCTATCACCTTTTAGAACCATGCAACTGGTTACCCACAGAGGAGATAGCTCTTCTTTTAAAATTTGTAACATTTATTCTTAGTTTCAAATAATTTGGGAATAATGCTTGTATGTTCCAGTTTGAAAGGAACTCTGGATAAAAAGGTATACAAACTACAGGGCAGGCTGCTTTTTTTGTGAATCAAGTTTTACTGGCACACCCCTGTACCATTTGTTTGTGTATTCTCTACAATTATTTTTATGCTCTAACAGAAGAGCTGAATAGTTGTGACAGATATATGATCTACACAAGCCTAAAGTATTTGCTATTTTTGTCTTTTAAGAAAAAATTTGCAGATTGCCATTCATTCTAAAGGATGCAAGAAAAACTAAACCCAAGATAATCTGAAAAGTATCCAAAATGCATTTGCCACTTAAGTGTATTTTTAAGCAAAATTACCTATGTGCAGTATCTCTCAGACTGTGTTTGAGTTGTTACATGTTGATTGGTGTTCACAGACATTCATTTTCTTTTAGCTGACATTTCTCTGATATTTTAACATTTCTGTATAATTATTTGTTAAAGGGTATCTCTTTTAACTAAAGCCAATAACAAAAAAATAGAAAATGTCTTCTAATAAAAAAAACTCAGCTTCTAATTATTGTGATTACTGATGTACTTCTTTGTCTTTCTACCTTTCCCAACTCTGCTTTTTATTTTGACTTCTACTAGATTGATCAAGTTTTCTTGATTCAAACCGGTTTGGAAGTTAAACATCTATTTCTAGGTAGTTATAATCAAAATATTTTACATGCATATATAACTTAAGATGTAAAATTAATTAAACTATCCTCCTCCCAAACAATCTGAGGATATCTAAACTATTTAACTTACAACTCTTCCTTTTACTTTCCATAACAAGGAACAACATTTTAGTTACACTTATTTTTAATCATCCCACTCCCCAAATTATTTAAAGGTTTTTAAAAAAACCAATGCTTATTTAAATATAAGAATGCTGACAAATGCCTTTGCTTAGCCTTCATGCAGTGCCCACATTATCTAATAATTCTTCAGTAAGAACCAAAGCTGGTAATCTTTCATCGTTTTAGTTGTCAGATATCTTTACTTTGACTTGCCTCTTGAAAGATAATTTAGCTGAGTATAGAAGTCTAGGTTGACAGTCATTTTCCCTGGCACTATAATGATTGGCTTCTATTCTATCATTTATTGCTAATCAGATGTCTCTTACACAACCTCTGTTTTTGATCTTTATCTTTTCAATTTGAATATACTTGTTTTTCTTCAACTCTGAGAACTTTTGTTATTATCTTTGGAATATATTGCTTCATCTCAAGTATCTGTATTCTCTCTGGAAATTCCAATAGATTTATGTTGGGACTTTGCAAATGCATCTTCTTTCATTAGAAAAGGATATTTTTCTTCACTACATTTTGAGTGCTTATATTCATATTCTATTTGTCAACTCTTACTTCAGCTGTATCTGAATTTTAAGTTTCTGATTAGGCAGAAATTCTTATTTGACATTTTGTAAAAATTATCTGTTGTTATTTTTTAACTTTAAAGTTTGTTCTATTACAAGTAGCACTTCTTTCTATTTCTTTGTATTATTAGTAGCACTTCTCTTACCTATAGCTCTAGGAGACTAATTCTGCTCTGAGGCAGTCATTTTTTAATGTGAATTTTCTTGAATGGGTGTTGTGTTTTTTGCACAGTCCTATGTGCTATGGTGTATAAGTACCACCATGATGCAGTTTTACATTTGTTTTATAAAGTCAGAGCTCTGGAGGTTTCAATGGTCTTAAATTTGTTATATGCACTTTGCTGTGTGAAGTTTTTAGACAACATAATTTTGGACCCATACGCCAATGTGGTACTCTGAGTTTTATTTACTCATGAGTGACTTCTGTTTCTACTGAAGGTTTTGGATAGACATTCAAGATTTACAGACATTTGTGAGTCACTATGGCTTTTAGCTCAGGATTTTATTTTTCTCTTGGTTCCTAGTTCCACCAAGAGAAATCCGAAGTGGATTTCTCTTTCCACCTCAGCTACAAACAGTTGTTATTAAGTAGTCATTCTGTTAGTCACCATGACAAATCTATGAAATCACTAATGAAAGCTAGTTTATATCTTAAAAGGTGAAATAATATCAATGAAATTTATTTTTATTTAAATAAATGAGATAACTTTGCAATAAACTCACAGCAAGAATCTAAACTGTACTCTAAAGTTTATATTACTCCTACTACTTTTGATATTCTCCAATTGAAACTATATCTGAGTACCCTGCAACTTTCTAATGTCTTTTTTAAGTTTAAAGATTTATTTAATAATTAATAGTAACTAGAAGAAATAACAACAATAATGTGTTTTTTAGTTTGCAAAGACCTTTCACATTTGATCTTCGCAATGTTATAAAGTAGGTAGGAGAGATTTTAGTTTTAGAGTATTAGAGAAAGGAACTGAGGAGCAGAGAATTAATTTGCCAGAAGGTCACATAACTTGAATAGTAGTCAGAAAATAATCAGAATCTTCCAATTTCTAATTTAATGCTCTATCCTCAAAAAATACTTCAGATATACATAGTCAAATGCAGTTCAAAAAAGGACAACAGAAATATGAACGTTTAACTCTCAAAGATTTATATCTTACCATTCCTTTCTCCTTGCTTGTACCAACACCAAGTAAAGCAAAATTTTTTAACATTTCACATCCTATGGCTCCACATCCTACCTATGGAGGAGAAAAATGACATGTATCAGATTAAATAAAACTAGAATGTCTACTTAATAAAGAGCAATTTCATTCTAATTTACTTTACTATTTTTTTTTTGGTGCTGGGGGTTGAACCCAGGGGCATTCTACCTCCGAGATACACACTCAGGCTTATTTTATATTTTATTTTGAAACAGGGTCTTGCTAAGTTGTGGAGGGCCTCACTATGTTGTTGAGGTTGGTCGTGAACCTGTGATCCTCCTGTCTCAGCCTCCCAAATACTGGGATTACAAACGTGCACCACCACGCTTAATTTACTTTAAATGTTGAGTTATAACAAATATATACTTTGAAAAATAACTGACCATATGGACTCATTTTACTATAAAATATTTAACAGGTTTATTATGCCTTTATAAATATCTCAAAGAGAAAAATTGGATTTCAAGCGTGCACCACCACGCCCGGCTCCCCTTAGCTCATTTTTTATATAAGATAGAAATGAAAAATACAGAACATTAGTACAACATTTTGTTGTTGCTGCTGTGTTAATAGGTATTGAACCCAGGGGTATTCTACCTCTGAGCTACACTTACAGCTTTTTTCTATTTTTTAATTTTGAAACAGGGTCTTTCCAAGTTGCTGAGCCTGGCCGCAAACCTTCAAAGTACTGGGATTATAGGCATGTCACCACACCTGGCTAGTATATTTTAATGAAAGTGATTCTTTATTTTCAGACATTTCTCAAAACTTTTCTGATGGACAGAATTATTCTAGGACTTCTATACTAACAGTTTTAAGTGAAAACAGTTAATCAAAAACTGATAATAGTAGATTCCACATGCAAGTAAAAGCTCAGCAATAGCAGATCTTCAAAACATTATTTTAGAAGTCCTTATTAAAAAATAGCAGTATTTTCAGGATAGACTTAAAACAATAAAGGAGTTTTATGCTATGGAAGAAAACTTCCCTGCCAATGCACTATGACATTTAAGAATGAAAGAATACACCTATATATTTTGTTAACTGAGAAAAAATTTTTTAAAAACCATAAATTTATATGTACTTTTAGAAAATCATTTAATGTTCAAAAATATCATACTCATATTTACTTTGAAATGTATTAACTCTTTAGACTATAACATTTTATGTAAAAGGCCAGACAATAAACATTTCTAGTTTTGTAGGTTATATTGTTTCTGTTTTAATTATTCACTTAGACTCAGATTTGCTTTAATAATTAACTTGGTGATATACAACAGCAATTTCAATGCACTACTTTTTCCCACTTACTAAAAAGATATTCAAATTTTGTAGCTTCTGACACAAAGTATCTCCAATGCAGGCTCTTAAGGCATCATACCTATCTCCTCTATAGAAAACGACATATACCAGGAAAACAGAAAACAAAACAAAACAAAAAAACGACAAAAAAGAAAAATCAAGGTTAGTTTCAATGTTCCGCTTTCAAATGAATACACTTTAAGAATTTCCGTCAGTTATCAGATGAACTATCTTATTTGAAAGAGAACAGACCCCATAAGGAAATTGGCTTTTTCCTTTTTCCATTTGACTTAATATTTTTATTTCAAATGTTTTAAGTGAAAATAACTTAGTTCAAGTTCATAGCAGTCCCCCCTTATCCACAAGGGATATGTTCCAATACCCCCAGTGGATGCCTGATTCCTCAGACTGCACTGACTCCTTTGTACACTAAATTTTATCTTATACAAACACACATAGATTAATACCGTTTTCATCTTGGCTATGCACTTATCAACACCATGTCTATAACTTTTGCAGTGTGAGACGCAAGAGAAAAGCTAGCCAAAAATTTCTTTTTGTTTCTTCACAATTTCACAGAAGATTCATTCTTACCATATATCTTAGCAACCTCAGCATACAACTTTTTATCTTTTCTTAGGTTGAGATTTTCACCTAAAGACAGCACTTTACTTTCTTCTCCTTGGTATATTCAAATCACCAGTATCACTACACTTGCATTTTGGGGGGATTATTAAGTAACAAAGTTTTACTTGAAAGCAAGCTACTGTGATACTGACAGTTGATGTAATTAATAATGGAGACAGCTGCTAAGTCATTTAGAGGTATACAGTGTGGAAAGTCTGGACAAAGCGATGATTCAGGTCTTAGGCAGAAGAGTGTGAGATTTCATCAAGCTACTCAGAATTGTGTGCAATTTAAAATTTATGAATTGTTTATTTCTGGAATTTTTCATTTAGTATTTTTAGACCAAGGGTAACTGAAGCCTTGGAAAGTGAAAATGGGGATAAGGTGGGACTACTGTATCTAGAAAAAAAAATTTCTAAGACAGTGATTTTTAAGAAAAATTCTTAGAGAAATCTATGCACTTTGGAGTTGTTAACCCACTTGAAGGCAGAACTTTGCATTAGTATATTTTAGGGAGAATAAGATCTCTAAATGTTTATCAGATTCTGAAAGAGATTTATGACTCAAAGAGTAGACGAGTGAGTGATTGCAGAGAGCAATTTTTTTCACCTAATATAATTATGATATTTTGAATACTTTCCATTCTCATGGCTTACAATTTAAAATTTTGAATTTGTTATTTATAAAGTGGTAAAGAGATATGATATTCTAATATGACACTTAACTCCTAGGTAGATAAAAAACAACTAAACAAGTAAATGGAGTTAGGAGAAAAGATATCTAAAACCAATACATGTTCAGACAAAAACTTTTAATCTCTTTGCTGCTTTAAACATACAAGTAGGAAAAAGTAACAGAAATTTCAGTATTACCGTGGGAGAAATTCTTCACATTCAGGTTTGCCTAGGGATTCGACAATATCTGCTGCTTCAAGATATAACTTAAAGTAGAAAATTAAAAACATGATTTACTATGTATATAACTCAAATTACTAAAATAAGCAGCTCTTCTCTTCTATAGTTATTTAATAGCAATCATGGGAAGACAATAAAAAATGTCAATTCAAAGTAAAGTAATATTAAAAAATGTAATTTTTTTACAATGCAATACATATTCCTATATTCTCTCATTAAAACAATGGTAAAACCTAAAAGAACTGTTAAAAGATATATAATGCAATTCATATCACTTAGGCAATGTAACGATGATATTTTCTAATCTTAAACATAAGGAAATTTTACTTCCAAATCTATTTTTCATAACTACATAACAACTCTGGAAGTCCCATTCAATTTTAGCTATATTTGAGTAAATAATTTGATTAGTTTTTGAGAAAAAAGTCCCTAGTCTGTACTTACTTTCCAGCTTGGATATATTGTGCGTTATCTCTTTTTTTTTTTTTTTTTACGGTACCGGGGATTGAATCCAGGGGCATTCTACCTCCGGGCTACACCCCCGGCCCTATATTTTTATACTTTTTATTTTGAAACCGGGTCTCACGAAGTTGCAGAGGGCCTCACTAGGTGTAGAGAGAGAGAGAGAGAGAGAGAGAGAGAGAGACAGGGAGAGAGAAAGAGAGAGAGAGAGAGCTGAGGCTGCCTGCGAACCCAGATCCTCCGGTTTCTGCCTCCCAAAGTACTGGGATTACAAGCGTGCGCCACCACGCCCGGCTATGTGTTATCTCTAATTACACACACTACAAAGAAATGGTCTAGGAATCCACAATTTCAGCATTTTTTAAAGGTGACAAGAAAGAAGTCTTACTTTTATTTTCATTTAAATAATTTATTATTATTTTTTGGTACTCTGGATTGAACCAGGGGCATTCTAACTCCAAGCTATATCCCCAGTACTTTTAATTTTTTAATTTGAAATAGGGTCTCAAAAGTTGCTGAGGCTGGCCTCACAACTGCATGCCTCCTGTCTCAGCCTCCCAAATAGTAGGATTACAGGTGTGTGCCTACCGCATACAGCTCATTTTAAGTAACTTGTGTGGGTAAATTTGAACATGATCGGGGCCGGGTGTGGTGGCACACGCTTGTAATCCCAGTACTTTGGGAGGCGGAGACCGGAGGATCCAGGTTCGCGGCCAGCCTCAGCTCTCTCTGTCTATCTCTCCCTCTCTCTCTCTCTACTTAGTGAGGCCCTCTGTAACTTTGTGAGACCTGGTTTCAAAATAAAGTATAAAAAATAGGGCTGGGGGTGTAGCGCGGAGGTAGAACGCCCCTGGGTTCAATCCCCGGTAC
>PVJS01032227.1:0-22914 GCA_004027185.1 Glis glis | reverse complement strand
TAAGGAGGGAGAGAGAGAGAGAGAGAGAGAGAGAGAGAGAGAGAGAGAGAGAAAGAGAGATAGGGAGAGAGAGAGCGAGAGAGCTGAGGCTGGCCGCGAACCCGGATCCTCCGGTCTCCGCCTCCCAAAGTACTGGGATTACAAGTGTGTGCCACCACGCCTGGTTCAAAGTTTTTACTTTTAAATTAATGCAAAGCTCTTCAAAAATATCTCTGACTATTTCAAAAATAGTCAATGACATCTGATGAGAATATTTAAGGGAAAAAATTTAGGTAAAAGGTCCATTACTAACAAAGTGATCTAAATATCCTCCTATTACATAGAAAAATGCTCCAATGAGATCTAATATTTTGCTTATAGTACCAATTGCTTCTGCTACATGTATCAAGAGTAGTATAATTTCTTTAAGTATAAGATTTTAAATATCACACATCACAGAAATCAAAGCAATCAAATACAACTAAAATAAAAGCAGGCTTTTTTTTAAGCAATATACTATCAAATGACAACCTTTATTAGCAATCTAAGGGAAACTAGTCATTTGCCAAATATTTAGCAATAAACTGAAAGCCTGTGTATATTCATGCATTTACACAACAAATATTTTATGTAAGTATATTACTTATTACCAACAAAAGCCTATAATAACGTTTTATAAAAATAATAAAAGACTCTAAGGTCTTTAATAAAAGATCTTATTGAACTCTCTGGCATTCTATTTTTCTAAAGACTTTTTGGGTTAATTTTTCACTATTCTCTAGGGTACTAAGTAGTGTTCTTTAAAAACAGGGCAGTATTCCTCTTTTTTCCCATAATTTCAATTATTAGTCCAATTAACCACTGTCTTTCTACTACGCCAATTCTTAGGCATGTGGTACATCTTTTAAATTTTCTTAGATATTTAAAATACTAGGCTTGCCACAAATGCAAGTATAAAATATCAAAATCACATGCTTTTGTGAGGGACCATCGTTCCTACCTGCGCTTCTTAGATTAGGATCCAGCCCAGGCATCTCCTTGTTAGCTTCAGGGCTAACGCTGTAGATTGATGCTCCTGCTTCACTGACAATACTGAATAGAAAGAAGAGAGGCAATATTATTTTTCAAACTTTTTTGCCTGGTTAAAGAAATGAATGAAACTAAGTATTACAAGAAAAATAAATACCAGGGCAAAGTGATCTTTTCATACCTCAATGATACTTACAGCATCTAATTTCATTGATATAGAGTGATTAAGCAATGTTTGTTATTTTTTTCACATAGGAAATAGACAGGCTTAAATCCATGCTAAATTTATTCACTTGTTTTCTCTGTCACTGGTAACAAGAGACAGTTTATAAATGAACACAATGAATATTCCGTCTGATGCTAACTTCAAAATTGTCAGAATATACTTAGCTTCTCCTGTGTTTAGAATCCAATATTGACTGACATTTATGATTCCCATCTGAATTAATCATTCTAAAGCATGCATATGTGGACATATTTTTAAAAATTGCCATAAACACTGCTGTTGTTATTACCTGGCCATACATAACAATCACAATGTGAAAAAAAAAGACCAGACAGGATGTCAGCCCTTCTTTCCAAGAAGATCTGAAACTATCCTTTCAGTGAACTTAAAAACTTTCTTTTCAGGCAGGTGTTAAACCATTTTATTTTATCATTTATTTACTCAAAGCATCATACAAACCACCCTCTTCCTTTCTTCTGTGGCTACAAATACTTTACAAACTGCAAAGGGAACACTCTCTTATACTTGATATTTGTATGATGGTTTGACATTCATTTATTTATTGGTGGTACTGGGGATTGAACCCAGGGGCATTCTACCTCTGAGCTACACCCCCAGACCTATTTTTTTATTCTTTATTTTGAAACAGGGTCTCACTAAGTTGCAGAGGGCCTCACTAAGTAGCTGAGGCTAGCCTCGAACCCAGATCCTCAGATCAGCCTCCCATGTACTGTGATGGTTTGACATTTAATAGTAAGTTTAGTAGATAACTTTTAAGCTATTGCCCTGCTGTTAACAACTGAATGCTGAGAAATAAAATGCAGAAAAGTTGGTTTGCTAACCTTTGTCTTTGAAGAACTTTTCAATGAATTCTGACATTGGTGACCCACCAATATTTGAGAATATTATTCTAGAGAACGTTATCTTTTTGCAACCAACAGCTGCTATCCTAAATTTCATGATAGGAAATGAACACTGCAAGTGAAAAGCATGGATGCTCATCTTGTTTCTCATCAACACCATCGTGATAAAATAAAAGGTTACTGAGTGCATATTTTATACAAAGCATAAAACCAAGTCCTTTACAGAAATTACCTCATTTAATGGATTAGGTTCTATTGTATAGGTAAGCAATGTGCCCAAGGTCATAGAGCTGGTAAGGACCAGAGCAGGATTTGGATCCTAACCTTGATCCCCATGTCTGAGCTCTTAACCAGCACAACCATGTACCTCCTAAATAGTTTCAACAACCTTTCATTAAAATAAGAACCCATTTTTTTGTATGTGGGCCAAACAACAAATGCAACATCTTTTCTCTTAAAGAACTACTTTCTTCAACATCAGATCCATAAGAATCCATCCCATCTCTCATTGTCTTTAGCTTTGACCTGAAGATAAAGTGAGTTTTGTCTTCTTAAGTATCTAAGGTAGAACCTAAAGCATATAGAAGGTTGAGCATATTCTATAATTTCAGGGACAAACTTCTTTTCCTCTTCTTTCTTTTCTTTTGGTACTAGGGATTAAACACGGGCATTTCACCTTTGAGCTACATTCTCAGCCTTTTTTATTTACAGGGTCTTGCTAAGTTGCTGAGGCTGGCCTTGAACCTGCGATCCTCCTGTCTCAGCCTCCCAAGTACTGGGATTACAGGCATGTGCCACTGTGGTCCGCTTCAGGAACCAACTTTAAAATTAAAAGGAAATTATGCTTTTTATCCAAAACAAGATTTAGATCCCACTTATCTTCTACTATATAATGATCAAGGAGAAAATGTAATGTTAAATAAATCTTAAAATGAAGAAAACTCAGCGTGGCATAATGATTCTAAATCTAGCAAACTAGAAGTAATTTTTCAGTTCCAGTATAGTAGTGCTTCCAAACCTGGGGCCCTTGAACTACTGTGCAGAGAGAAGTAGAATTAATTAAAAGTATATGTAAAATGTTTGTGTTTATGCATCCCTCTCCCTGCTAGGAAAAGGGCTTGTAGCTTTCACTGATTACTTAAAGAAATCTATGACCCTCCCCAAAAGATTATGAAACACCACCACAGGGTAAGAATATTCAGTCACCAGCTATGAAAAATTCTGATTTCAAACACAAATCAACACTTAATCTAATGATGTCTTCTAAAAAACTAGAATAAACATGAAGTACAGGCTGAACCTATTATTAAGAGAAAAGAGTATTTTTTTAGATCTCACCACAAACTGACTTTCTATCATTTCTAGAAACCTCCAAAGTTACAACTATTTAAGCAAAGGGAACTTGAATGCTAAATTAAAATTCTAATTAACTGTGGCCTTTAGCAATTAGGTACCTGAGAATTTGCTGGGTGATTCACTGTCTCTTGGAGGTTATAATTCTCAATAAACTGAGGGAAACTGTTGCAAAGAAAAACACTCAGATAATAAATATTCCTCCAAATACCACACTGCCACTTCTTTTAAACAGAGGAATACAAAACAGATGTGACACATTGCACCCAAAGATTTTAGATTAACATTAATATTAAATCAATACAAAATGTAGTAAGCTTCATATACTTTAGTTACTGAATAGCATAGGTCCAATAAACAGCTCAGTATTAAGCACAGACCTGAAAGCTTAAATACTCTAAATGAACAAAAAAACCTCAGCACTGATTAATTCAATATAAAACATATAAGGACCTAAGAAATGTAAGTGGCAAGAATTAAATGAAACAAATCAAACTGAGAGTGGTGTTGATTTTTTTCCAGAAGTTGCTAAGCACAAAAGCTACCATTTACCCCCACACACACGCGCGCGCACGCACACACCTTTTCATTCCTATTTAGAGTTCAAGGATAAACATTCGGCAGAAAGCAAGCTAGATTTCTATGGTACTTTCTATTTAATGGGAAGTTTCCGAACAAAATATTGGGAAATTATTTCAATCATTTCTAATACAGTGAGGAAAGTAAAAATGAGCTTTGTACAAAATTCATAAATCTAATGACTTAATAAGTATTCTAATTCAAAAAACAAATTTCTTTCCAGTATGAACAAGTTAGGCTCAAAAGCTGAGCAATTTGATTATTTTCTATGTTTTACCATAAAGCAGACAAGACTAAGCAGAATTTATTACTTGGGGGGATTTTAACTGACAAAATTGTAATTGAAGTAATGTTTCAAGATTATTACAGTACTCTGAAGGTTCTTTAAAGTGCTACAGTTTAGACAAAAAACTAAATGAATACATACATATTTTGAGCTTTAAATATATTTCAGAGGCTAACATTGAAGTTACATCTTACCAGACCTAAATGTTAATATGCTACTTCTCCAGAATTAAATGAATAATTTTTAAAAGCATTTTATCTTACTAAGCACTAGTTTAGGGTCTTTTGGGGTCTTTCTGTTTTAAGTAAATAAACTACACCTTTACTGAAAGAGCAAATAGATACAATATACAAAAATTCACTTTTAAATTCATTAAAAGTTTTCCCCAAATCCTTTATGTTAAAAATAAGTAAATAAACTACACCTTTACCAAAAGAGCAAATAGATACAATATACAAAAATTCACTTTTAAATTCATTAAAAGTTTTCCCCCAAATCCTTTATGTTAAAAATGCTGTTTTATCTCAAGTAAAATTCAGTGATGTTACTCATAAAACTGGCCATTAATCAATGATTTGGTGTTTTCAAAGATGTTTAAATTACAGAATTGATATCTTCACAGTTTATAAGTCTCTTCTACCATGTCATACTATATGTTGTTAAAGCTTTTAAAACCAGGGTTACATATATTTTCCTACAATGACTGTTCATTTGAATAGTAAGATAATGTTTTTTTGCTTTTGTTTTTACTTAATTGACATGAAAGGCTGAGATTCTTTTTCACAAGAAATGAAAATTAGCTTTTTTTTAAAGCTATGGGCTAATAATATTTGTGAGTGAATATTTTCCAATCTCCTCTTTCCCTATTTCCCAAATATTAAAAAAAGTTTATTCTGACTTTAGAATGAATTAGATGCTTCCTTATGTTAACAGGAGAATTTAATCCAAAGGTAATTTTTTAAATGAAAATATAGTTATTTAGTAAGATATCAAAAAATTAGGAAGGATATGTTTCCTAAATTAATGCAAATTGATATGCTTTTAATTTTTCACAAAAGTATATTAGAATTTCGTTAGCCCCATCAATATGTAGGACCTTCCTTTTCTTTGTGCCTATCAAAAAACTAAGCACTAAATAGCCACTATGCTAAATGCCTAGCTCATTTCACTGAAGTTGTTTTGTTTTGTTTTGTTTTGTTTTTGTTTTTGTGGTGCTGAGTATTGAACCTAGGGCCTCATGATAGGCAAGCACTCTACCCTCATTCTACATCACCAGCCCTCAGTAAAGTTTAAAAAACAACTTATCTAAAAACTGTTCTTCCAAATTTTCAGACTGGAAACATTTATAACAAGAGAGATTAAATGAGTTAGTCTGAAAAAGTAGTAGAAAGCCCTAAAAATATTAACAAACACAGATCTTATTAACTCTTTGTTCTGTATATCACCTAAACTGTTCTGAAGTATGAAAGGATAGCTTTTTGTATTATAGAAACAGGAGGCAAGGCACCACCATAAAATCGAAACCACCATAAATAGAAGGGGCCCTATAATTTAATGCTTAAAGCTTACTTCTAAGAAAATATCAAAACTATTTTAAATTCCTTTATTTAATGATGCTTATCATTTCAGGGAATCTCATATTAGCAATATCTAGTCACTTTAAAAACGAAGATAATTTGCCAATGTAGATACAGTGAAACAAACAAAATCAAATACTAGGAAAGATGTTTTTAGGCAATCTGAAAATTCGAGCCAAATTCACAAAAATGTACAATCCTTCTGAACTAGCTATTATGTTTTTTTTAAAATTTATATGAAAGAAATTTTTAAAAACACAAAAATTAAATAGTACAATGGTAACCAAAAGAAATTCAGCATAGCACAGCAGTGACCAAAAGAAACTGAAAGTTGAAACACCTATCATTAAAGCATTCATTAAATGGAAAATCATGCTGTCATTAAGATTATTATTGTAGCCGGGCGTGGTGGCGCACACTTGTAATCCCAGTACTTGGGAGGCTGAGACAGGAAGATCGCAGGTTTGTGGCCAGCCTCAGCTACTTAAGACCCTCCGCAACTTAGTAAGACCCTGTTTCAAAATAAAGAATAAAAAAGTAGGGCTGGGGATGTAGTTCAGAGGTAGAATGCCCCTGGGTTTAATCCCCAGTACCGCAATAAATAAATAAATAAATAAATAAATAAATAAATAAATAAAATTATTATTATATTTTTCCTCATGTAAAAATTCATGATAAATTATTAAGTGAAAAAACTAGTTATAAAACCACAAGACTGACTTTCATAGTTTTAAAATACATGTATACACAAAATGAAAAATAGGTTTATGTAATATAATATTAATAGTACTTAAACATGAATTATTCCTTTAATTATATTCTTGTTTTTTCTTCAATGACCATGTAATACTTATTTGTAATAAAAAATGTTAAAACTTAAGTATAATTATTAATTGATCCAGAAATCTGGTATCAGACAATGGCCAATATTTTTTAAATGTTACCAAATTTTATTTTAAAATTATTTTCAACTTCAGTCTGAGTAAACATCATTTGTTAGTAATGACCTCTGAACATAGCCTCTAGATCTTAAAACTGATATTTTACAATATTGTCATTATAAAAGAAAAGCAGAGCCGGGCGTGGTGGCGCATGCTTGTAATCCCAGTACTTTGGGAGGCAGAGACCGGAGGATCCGGGTTCACGGCCAGCCTCAGCTCTCTCTCTCTCTCTCTCTCTCTCTCTGTCTGTCTCTCTCTCTCTCTCTACCTTGTGAGGCCCTCTGCAACTTCGTGAGACTCGATTTCAAAATAAAGTATAAAAAAATAGGGCCGGGGTATAGCGCGGAGGTAGAACGCCCCTGGGTTCAATCCCCGGTACCGCAAAATAAATAAATAAAGAAAGAAAGAAAAGAAAAGCAGAGCTGGGCGTGGTCACGCACACTTGTAATCCCAGTACTTGGGAGGCAGAGACCAGAGGATCCGGGTTCGCGGCCAGCCTCAGCTACTTAGTGAGGCCTCCGCAACTTCCTGAGACCCGGTTTCAAAATAAAGGATAAAAAATAGGACTGGGGGTTATAGCTCGGAGGTAGAATACCCCTGGGTTCAATCCCCAGTACCGCAAAAAAAAAAAAGCAGAAAATTCAAGAATAAGTTTTCGATTTTTATGTACAGGCCAGATGAGAGGCAAATGCAAGATGAAAAAAATTTTACAAGAAAGTACATATTATACATCCCTAAGTTTTACTTAGTCCTTGGCCTCCTGAATGCACTTGCCAAGTTATCCTCATGATCACGAACGCATAACCAGCTCATTATCCGTAATATAAAACATGTGAGGTGTGCAAAGGTATACTAGGAAAGTAGTGTGTACAAAACAAACAAACAGCCGGGCGTGGTGGCGCATGCTTGTAATCCCAGTACTTTGGGAGGCGGAGACTGGAGGACGCGGTTCGCAGCCAGCCTCAGCTCTCTCTCTCTCTCTCTCTACTTAGTGAGGCCCTCCGCAACTTCGTGAGACCCGGTTTCAAAATAAAGTATAAAAAATAGGGCCAGGGGTGTGGCGCGGAGGTAGAAAGCCCCTGGGTTCAATCCCCGGTACTGCAAAAACAAACAAACAAACAAAAATTTAAAAAACCCCACTAAGGGCGAAATACAGTAAAGCAGAAAAAAAAAATACATAATGGTATTTCAATGGGGCCAAAGCAGTTTACCTTTAAATATGTAACACTGGCACCATCTGGTGGAAGAATAGTTAGAAGCAATTCTTCAATTACCATATATTTTTTTAAAAGTCTTAGCTAAGTTTCAAAACATCTACCAATCAAAGGATGTGGGTGTAATCCCTGATGGACACCTGTCACATCTTGTCTTTATAGCAATATTTTGACACAACAGAATTTCTTTGGTTACTTTTCCTTCAGTGACCCATACCAAAATGAGTGAAAAATACACTTCCCACCCGTAAAAGAAAGTTAAAAAGGGCAGACCCAAGTTAGAAACTACCAAGCAGAACTTTAATTTGGAATTTTGGTTTCCTCGGAGTACTAGCTACCCATACTACTGTGCCATTAAAAAACATACATACATGCCAGTGTGGCTGTGCATGCCTGTACTCCCAGTACTTGGGAGGCTGAGACAAGAGGATCGCAGGTTTGAGTTCAGCCCTAGAAACTTAGCAAAATTTTGTTTAAAAAAAAAAAGTACTGGGGGTATAGCTCAGAGGTAGAATGCCCTTGGGTCAATCCCTAGTACAAAATAAAAAATAAAAATTAATATATATTATGTATACATAATATATTGCATATATATATATATATATATGATCTCCAGAAAATCCAATTTTCCTATGTAGCATACAAGTTTATGTTCACAATGATGCTGAGTTGCTGTGATGTGCCGCAATATGTCAAAACACTACATTTATGGGGGGAGCTCAAGTGCTGTGTACATGTATGTCCCCATCACTCTGAACTACATTACAATATGAGACTAAAATGTGCCAATAAAAGTATATCAAAAAACTACATTTAAATCAATTTTATTGCTATCAATGGGCCATTTAATGACAGAGGTGACAAATTCAATGGTACTTACAAATGTCATCATAGGGAAAAGTACATCAACAAACTGAAGGACAAAGAAGATGGAGAGTTTGTCCCCTATCTGTATCTTGAGTACCTGTACTGAGGCAGAAGCAATTTCTAACATAGAATGGCAGGTGAAAAAATTGTCATTCTCCATTACCTTACAGAGTAAGCATCTCTTTTGCTTTCGCCCTTTCCATCTTCTGCTTTCATCTTGTAAACCTCTTCCTTTATTTATTTCTTCTTCTTTATGCATATATGAAAGCAACATGAAATTGTTACAAGTACAGCATGACGCCACTAATGGAGCCACAGGACCAGCCACAGGCCTGATGCACAAGTGGCATTGGACTAGGCAAAAGGCAAGGATGCCATTGATTCTGGGACAGAAAAAGCAGTTTGAGGAGAGGAATACCACCTATGGAGAGAATTGTCTGCAGCAGTACTACAAGGATTCTAGGTTCACCACTATCAAGACACAAGAACTCAGAGAGCAGGGAATTCTGAAGGTTGAGGCTGTTTTAATTTTACAATTAAAACATTCTTTGGCCGACAGTATAAGATGTATTAACCTAAAAAGCATGGTATGCCAACCTACCTACCATCCTTCCAACACACAAGTATGATCCTCCTGATTCTTACAGTTAACTCCAAAAGTGGCCATTTTTATGTACTTGGTTTTTCTTATTCATTTAATAAAATATCAATTGTATTTGTTTATTTTTATTCAATTGCAATTCTATACAGATATTAATCTGAGAGTTGCAGAGAATCATGAACAATGAAGTTTTCTTGCAAGGGAAACATCTCCTGCATTCACTCTTTTAACCCTTCTACTTTTTTCTTATTGCTGGTGTTTTTAAGATGAAATCCATCTATAAGAGTTGCACCACAAATAAATATGAAGAATTCAGATTGCTGTACAGATTGCTGCACAGATATTTTAGGATGAAACTTAAAACAAAGTATTCTATTCTGTTGTTATCTATTCAGTAACAGAAATCAGAATCAGAGTAACCAACTGAAAGGATATAATATTCTAATAGTATGTTTATTAGGGTTCAAAAATATAATCTGAGTATTAAAAAGCTTTAAAAAAGAATAATAACAACAAAAAGAAAACTCCCAATCAGAAGAGAAGCAAAGGGAAAGAAAGTGAAAAATAATAACTAAAAAGAGGGGAGAACAGCAGCAGTACAGTTTGCCAGTAACAAGTAGCCCAGTCCTTCTTACCTATAGAGGAATTAAGTTTTAGAAATAACAATGGTGTGTGCTACATTCTCTAATATTCTTCTGAATAGTACTGTTAAGAATCTCAGTTCCACTAAAAAATGACACACATTTATTGATTTTCATGTCCTGGTTCTCACTCCTCTTCTTTCCTCTCTTACATTTGTTTTATCCTTCCCCCAACAACTTCTACTTCCCTCTGAAGGAATATAGGCTTCAGCAGGAATCATCGCCCCCTTGTCAAGGGAGACCCCACCTACAAACTTCATCTAACACCCACAGCAGCCCTATTTTGGAGCAGGCTCCACCTTGAGAATGTCTTTTTGCTACCCAGCTAATGCTAAAAAGAATCCTGAAAGCACATTTTACATGTGAGACCACTAAGCCAGATCAATCCCTTTTCTAATTGTGGTTTTTAAAGTACACTGAGCAAAGGGAGAAAGAGAAGGACTTGCTCGGTCCAGCCAGCTGTTCCATTTACTCCTTTATCTAGAATCAGATCTTTACTTTTTTGGGATCACTGCACATTGCTGGCTCTGCTATATTACACTGTGTAAATATTTAGGAGAAATAATTCCTTTCAAGGATCTAAACTTCCACTGTCGTTATGGCAAATGAACCTGTTTATGCTATGTTCGTTAACTAACAGCAAGCCTAAAAGAACACGGAAATTTACTAACATATGTGGTACACAAACATCACAATCATAAAGTTTCTTGGAGGGATATATCAAGAACATGAAAGACCTGTTTATTTTTACTCCCATTGCCCTGTAATTTTCTTTAACTCTACTAGAACGGTCCTTAATTCAAACCTTTCCTATATTTACAGGAACGGGGTGGAATGAATATACATAAACTGTACCAAAAACTACCCGAATCTCGTTTAACTTTTCTTGATTCTGGAGTAGTAATTCTCAAACTTAAGCACGCATCAGAATCAGCAGGAGGACTTGTTAAAATACAGATTGCTGGGTCCCACCCTCAGAGTTTCTGCATAAATGAAGCTGAGGATTTGCCCTGGTAACAAGTTTCTTGGCAATGCTGTTGATACTGGTCCTGGGACTACAGTTTTTGTTTTAAGGTTTTAATCACCATCTTAAGTGTCTACTTCAATGACTTTCAGTAAATGTACAACCATCACCAAAATTCAATTTCAGAATATTTCTATCTCAGAAAGATCTCTTGTGACTATCTGCAGTCAATTCTAGTTCCTGACTCTAACCCGAGGTACCCACTAGTCTACGAATGTCTCTACATACTCATCTTTTCTGGACATTTCATATAAATGGAACCAGACAACATGTGGACTTTTGCATCTGGCTTATTCACTTAGCATAATGTTTTGAAACTCATCCATGTTCTAGCACCTCTTTTGATTGTTGAATAGTATTCCATTATTAAGGACAGACCACATTTGTTTATTCATTCACCAGTTCGTTAGTTCTACTTTTCTGGTATTATGAATAATGCTGCTACAAACATTCACATACAAGTCCTTTCAAATGTCTTGAGTGATTCCCAGGAGAAAAATACTGAGTTATACATTTAATTTTTAAAGAAGCTGGCTGTGCAGCTAGTGGTAGAGTGCTTGCCTACCATGCCCAAGGCCCTGGGTTCAATACCTAGTACCACCAAAAAAAAAAAAAAAAAAAGAAGCAGCAGTAGCTGCCTAGGTGCACTGAATGAGGGCTCCAGTTTGTTCATATCTTTGACCATACTTGTTAGTTGTCTTTTGGACTATATACCTTTCTTTTATCACTAATGATATTGAACATTTACTTATTGTATTTATTGGCCTTTCCTAATCTTCAGTGTAATATATTCAAACCTTTTTACATTTTTAATCTTAATTAGTGAGTTTCAAATGTTATTTATGTATTCTAAACACAAATTCTTTTTTTTTTTGTAGTACCAGAGATTGAACCCAGGGGCATTCTACCACCGGGCTATACCCCCAGCCCTATCTTTTATTCTTTATTTTGAAACAGGGTCTCGCTAAGTTGCAGAGGGCTTCACTAAGTAGCTGAGGCTGGCTGCGAACCTGCGATCCTCCCAAGTACTTGGATTACAAGTGTTTGCCACCACGCCCAGCTTAAACACAAATTCTTTATCATATACATGAGTTGTGATTGTTTTCAGTCTTTTCATTCTCTGAACAGTCTTCTGAAATATAAAAGTTTTTAACCGTTATGTCCCATCGTCCTATATATAGGACACATATAAAAACTTAAATTGAGTAATTTTATAGTTGCCCTATAAATTTTTATAGATTTTTAAAGGTATCCTATATATAGAAAAATGAAATATAATGGGCTAAATGTGATGAAGTCTGGGACTACATTTTAAGAACCATTGGTCTAAACCCTCAAAAACTCAAAAGACAACAGGCATGGTGGCACAAGCCTGTAATCCCAGTACTAAGAAGCATAAGACAAGAGTATTGCAGGTTCAAGGCCAGCCTCAGCAACTTAGCATGACCCTCAGCAACTTAGCGAGACTCTGCTTCAAAACAAAAAATAATATAGGGCCAAGGGTCTAGCTCAGAGGTAGAATACCCCTGGGTTCCATCCCCAGTACCACATATACACACAAAAAAAATATGTAATTTCTTAGTGATGTTTTTAATCAAAATGAGGAGTAAGAATAAGAACACCAGATAAGTGTGGTGGTGCATGCCTGTAATCCCAGTCGGTACTTGGGAGGCTGAGACAGGAGGATCGCAGGTTCAAAATCAGCCTCAGCAACTCAGTGAGACTCTTAGCAACCTAGTGAGACCCTGGTTCAAAACAAAAAATAAAAAGGGTTTGGGGTGTAGCTTGGAGGTAAAATGCCTTGGGTTCAATACCAAGTATCTCCCCCCAAAAAAGAAAAAACAAGAATGAGAACACCCTCCAACTCTCATTGCTTATCTAGAAAATCCAGAAAATAATCATGAAAATCTTTGCTTATACAAACAGCAAATTAGTCTTGTATCAAAGAAGTGCAAAGGAGAATAAGAACACAGGAACACACCCAAAATTTCTACACAAAACTCATGTAGGCATTCTCAAAAATCACTGCATTGTATCACTTCAACTACTTATTCATCTGTGAACAAATGACCTCAGCCTATTCCTGAGACAGCGAAGGATGATCAGTTATATCTGTCTTCATCTCATCAGAAAATCTTGACATTTTTCAGCAAGTAAAGGTTCCAAATGGCAGGTGTCAGAATGCCTTAGCCTCACATGTGGTGCTAGAAGGCAGAAAAGGCAGCAGCAGCATGTGGTCATGTCACAGCCACACAGAAGCTGCTTAGAGAGCACATTCTGAAAAGAGCAAACCTCAGACTCAGTTAAGTCAGCCCAATGCCACATGCCACCATGAGAACAAAGCTTTGCTGCCAAGGATCAGCTGCCCAGAGAGACATTCAACTCAAGGCTCTCGCAAAAAGGAAAAAAGCTGAGTGCAATGGCACCTGTCCATGTCCTGTCTGTGTAACAATTGGTCAAACTAGCTCCTTCTATGCTGAAAGGAAAATGGCCATAGAATTCTTTGTTTAGTCTACAAGAGGTTATTATTTTCTCAAGGTCATTTTCAGTTATTCCAAAGTAAACAATATGAATCTCCCACACTTGCAAAATACACCCATGTGTCATTTAATGACAGGGACACATTCTGAGAAATGTGTCATTAGGTAATTTTGTCATTGTGTGAACACCATAGAGTGTACCTGCACAAACTATTAAGGCTACAATGTCACCAGGCAATATAATCTTATGGAACGGTGTTGTATATATAGTTTGTCCTTGACCAAAACATCCTTATGTGGCACATGGCTGTACTTACAGCTTTCTGAGAGTGCATCAAGATCTACTAACTCAAATTAACTCATTTTAGTATTTATAGCCCCATGGGGAAGTCAGCTTAAGTAGTCTCCTTATTTCGAGAGTAAGAGAGACACAGAGTTAAGTATTCAGACCAAGATCATTTGAAACCAAGTGGTAAAACCAAGACTTAAGAAGAAAGCCTATTCTCTAGATAGAACAGATTTCTTTCCGTTTAGATATGTTCCCTCTGCCCATGCCTCTCCTTCCAATCATCTTCTTTTCACAGGTTTTCCCAATAAGGTGAAAACTTTGGAGGCTTTTCAAAGTAGCTTCTGACTGTTGTTCCCAGAAGTTAACGTAATTGGCACAATTGTTTACTTTGTTTCCCCTAAAACCTGAGTCTCAGACACAGATGTTTGAGGCATTCTCAAAACTGGAGATGCTGGAGAAGCATACAAGTAAGTTATTTGTTCTGGTAGAGGCATTCACTATCACCCATGTAGTCAAACAGCCGGGCGTGGTGGTGCACACTTGTAATCCCTGTACTTGGGGGGCTGAGACAGGAGGATCGCAGGTTCACAGCCAGCCTCAGCAACTTGTGAGGCCCTCTGCAACTTAATAAGACCCTGTTTCAAAATAAAGAATAAAAAATCGGGCTGGGGGTGGAGCTCAGATATAGAATGCCCCTGGGTGCAGTCCCCAGTACCACAAAAAAAAAAAAGAAAAGAAAAAAGAAACTAAGCAAACAACAATTCACTCAGATCATCAGTATGTGGTTAATGAACCAACCCATCCATGGAAAAATCAAATTCAGTATTACTTAGGCTCTTGTACTCTACTGGAATATACAAAGAATCACTGGGCCAACAATTAATAGTTCAAATCTACCTGATTTCCTCTAATACTTCATTCACAAGACAAAGTGAAACAAGAGCCAGGGCTCCACTTGGATTCAAGTTACTAATCTTTTAACATAATGTATTGTCAATGTGAGGACCTTTGAAGCATCTAGAACATGCATGATGGTCTAATTCTCTCATGAAGTTATTTCTTTTTTCCTTTGCAACATTTTTATACCTATGACTATACCACTGCCTTTTATTTACCATATACTTGTGCCTATTTTCACCCTTAACTCAGGGACGCTTACATTATTTTGTCTTGCTTTCTAATCAACCGGCACTGTTCTTCAACTCTGTGGAGTTGCTCAAGTAATTTCTCACTTTCATATTTTCAGATCTTCTTCTAAAGCCAATTAAAACATACAGCATTTTGAAAAGCATTAAAATGCCAATTAGCATAGAACTATATTCAAATAAAGACTATGAGTACTCTAATATAAGGAATACTTAGCACTCTCATATACTTTCTACTTTCTAGTTTGAAAATAAAAGTACTAAATAAATATAAAATAAAGTTAATATTAAATAATAAAATTTTCTAAGTTAACTAAATTTCTTGTTCACCATTTAGTTTGCAAGTTTCTATTTCTGTAAGACAAGTTATTTTGATATGATTTCCATGTCTGCTGTCTTTTTTACACCCTTTGCTGACCTAATTGATTCCAGACTTCCCAGAATCACTTTTCTGTTTTACACATTAACATAGAGGGATTTGTTTTTTCATCAACATGGATAAAAACCAATTTGTGCTCACATTTTGAGTAAAGATGAGTGTGGGCAAAAAAGTGTGAAGATGTTATCAAGGAATGTTTTGTGAGCAAAGTCATGCAAATGGTAAATAAACACATGAAATAGACAAGTTTTGCACTGGAATCAAATTTGGTACATATTTCAATTGGAATACAAGAAGGACTAGGACAGCCAGACACAAGTATCTCATAATCTCCAATGTAGCTGTAGAATCATATTAACAGTCATCGGTTTTCCAATCCACAGAAAGCAAGCAGACAAACTAAGGCATTTAAATACTACTTGGCTAATGACGCTTATTGCAGTATCCTTGATAAAGCCAAAGCACAAAAGACTAAGCTTATTAAAAATCACAGAACATTTTCTGAAACTTAAAAATAAATCCATACTAAAAAAATTCTCCCTTCAAGTCACCAAACTTTTCTAATGTCTCCTTTGATATCTCTGGTAATTTTAAAATGTAATTGTTGGGCCTAATTTTTGGCAAATATATTTTATCTCAATAATTGTTAATGCTAAGATTAAATCATAAGTGGCAAAACAAAAAAAGCCAAATAACCAACAATTGAGTAACTAGCACCTTCTGGTCTAGTCTTAAATCTCCCTATCCCTTCTTGGAGTTTTCTGACCAAAATTCTTAAAGCCTGGGCAATATTTATTTATTTATTTATTTATTTATTTATTTATTTATTTTTGCAGTACTGGGGATAGAACCCAGGGGTTCTATCCGAGCTACACCCCCAGCCCTATTTTTTTATTCTTTATTTTTGAAACAGGGTCTCACTAAGTTGCGGAGGGCCTCACTAAGTAGCTGAGGCTGGCCATGAACCCGGATCCTCCGGTCTCAGCCTCCCAAGTACTGGGATTACAAGCATGTGCCACCACACCCAGCTGGGGAATAGATATTTATATAGTGTTTAAAACACAATATACAGCTGGGCGTGGTGGCACATGCCTGTAATCTCAGTACCTGGGAAGCTAAGACAGGAGGATCACAGGTTCGAGGACAGCCTCAGCAAGTAGTGAGACTCCCATCAACCTAGAGAGACCCTGTTTCAAAATAAAAATAAAATAGGGTGGGGGGTGTAGGTCAGAGGTAGAATGCCTCTGGGTTCAATCCTCGGTACCACAAAACACACACACACACACACACACACACACGCACGCACACACACACGCACACATCAGGAAGTATGCCCAGCATACTTCCTGATTCCCCAGTACAGGAAAGCACCTCCAACAGTAACTATGTACAATGGCTGAAAGAACTTTTAAGATTACTTTATTTCCCTTAAGTTTGATTAAAGTATAAACTAAAAAATATATGGGGGGAGAGAAATAGTGGGGGTGGAACTCACGGGCATTTTACCTCTGAGCTATATCCCCAGTCCTTTTTTATTTTTATTTTTAATTTTTGAAACAGAGTCTTGCTAAATTGCAGTACTGGGACTGCAAGCATGTGCCACTATGCCTGACTAAGTATGAATTAAAATTTAAATAATTTAATGTTATCCTAAAATATTTCATATCAAAGGATTCCAGTAAAATTTTCCTATTAATTTCAAGTTTTCTAACTCAAAGTTAAGAAAATTACAATTATAAATAACATTACAATCTCAGTAATATTAAAGTAACATACATTCAGAGTCATATTTCAGAGTCATTTTCATTTGAAAATTAGAAAACAAAAGGATAGTAGAATACAAACCCAAATATATGATATACTATGTTAATTCTGACTTTTTTATTCTTAGGACTTTTTGTCTAAGAGGAAAATTAAATAGTGATGTTTCTTCTTTGTGAGCAATTTTAACCAATGGCTTAAAATGAAAAATCTTAAGTCTTCCTGAAACAAAACAAATTATTTATAGCCATAGGCATTCTTACACAATAATAATGAGAGATGTTAAACTTTTTCTCATACTTCAATGGGAAAAAAGAAAAGAAAGGGAGAGGAAGAAAATGAAAGCAGATAGATGAATGCTGGGTTGGGGGAGGGAGACAGAGAGAGAGAGAGAGAGAGAGAGAGAGAGATGTGCTGGCACACACATGTACATGACTGGTAAATCCATCAAATTTTTTTTAGCTATAATATAGAAGACACAAACTAATAATGGCTTGTAAAGAAGTAACAGAATGTAACCAATCAACACTACACAGTCTACTTCTCTAAATCATCTCCTAATCTCACAGGGATATAATGGCAGTGAAATGAATGTGTTTTCCTCACCTGGAATAAATCACTATCATCCTGGGCAAGTTTGAGAGTATCAATTTCTAACCTTATCCAGTGATTAAGAAACAAAACTTCACATATTAAAATCATACACACACACACACACACAAAGAAATTAAAAGTCTCTTTCAACCTATTTCCCAGGCTTCTGTTACCATATATTTTTCAAACATGTATTTATTTCCAATTTGGTTATTTAAATATTCCCCCCAAATACTTGAAGAAACATATATTTCTAAGACAATTTTTCAGAACTAAATTGGCAGGCATGTTTATATGTGTGTATACTTTATATCTGCTTCAAGTTTTAACTTCATTATTTTAAAATGTTTTCTATTATATAGAGATTCATAACAATTCAAAAAATAATGTGATTGAAATTAGTCTATTCTACCATTTTCAAGTATAGGGAGATTTTTAAAACAATATTTCTTAAAAAGATATAAACTAAATCATAAAGAATAAAGGAGAATAAAATGTACACTTTTTATACCTGAATTTATTCCCTATCTGGAAAGCTGCGTTTTTGTCAGAGATTAGAATTTACTGCATTATCCCCAAATCCTAATATGTATAGGACAAAAATTCCTTAAACTATTTAAGAGTCTTTTAGGTGAAGCACCTACAACAACACCTGGCAGGCAGCTTGAACATTGTATTAGATGGATCACAGGGTTTAGAAAGTGCTGCTGACTTTCAAAGGCATTCCCTTGCACTGAGGATCACAATCATAGTGAGAGAAGACTCCACCTCAGGAATATGTCTAAATAGTTTCTCTGAATTGTTTCTTGTCAAATTAAAATGTCAAAAATTATTCTATCAAACATTATCCCTAAGGAATCTAGCTCAAGCCAAAGAGCAGCTACCAATTAGTAAAGTCTGGCCTTTTAAAGGGGAAGGGGGGGATGATTTCTTTTTCTATTGATATATGAAATTAGCAGGGTCCAAAAAGAAAAGTTTCATCTCAGCAGTTAGTTTAAGTGCTACTGATAGCTATAATCACATGCAGGCTGCAATTCCTTTTGAAAGGCTTTTCAAATGAACAAATACAAAGAAAAAAAAAAAGAGAAACACAAGTGTTTTCATAGTGAATGACTGCCTAGGATTAGAGTTATAAAAAGTCAACGTTAGAGATCCAGATATCCAGGAGTATTATGAACTAACAAACCAAAGTCAAATGAAATCCTTGCTCACTCTTTTGACAAGGTCAATGCATCCATCCCTTAGCACAATAACCAATTGAATTTCAGTTTGTAGAAGGTGCTCCAAGAAAATAAAATCCACCACAAATCATTTCATGTTTCTCTGTTGCCTTGGATGAACAAATCCTCTAAGGAAACATCTTCAATGCACTTTGTTGTTTTCCAAAAGCTGAATATCACTCAGAAACTGCCTTGTAGAAGTATTCATTCATTAGCAGCTTAAGGTGCAGATGTAATAGATGTATATAGCCAGTCACACTATATCTTTTTCACTTACAAGGAGAATTTTTATAATACATTTATAATTTACTCACAGAAATAAGAAGTCAGTTCATCTACTGGAAAGAGCCATGATTATCCAATGAACTTCCCCCCAGAAGTTCTAAAACTTTATTTCAAAGGAGAGAAATACAATTAACAGGACAAATAAGCTTACAGAATAAGACTATATGAGGCATGTACACGAGATGCCTAGGCTTATGGTTAGGCAAAAATTATTATATGGCCTATGGCTACTAGAGTAATCAAAAGATTCTATTTTTAACTGTGTAAGGGACATGTTAATAGTAGAAATTCAATGATATATATTCCCATGTACATATTCCCTCTGCACTTTTCATATGTGATTTATAGCTACTAATCAAAAGATTTCATTTTAATTGTGGCAAGGGACAATATTAATAGCAAAAACTCAATGGTATATACTCCAACGCATATATTCCTTCTGTACTTTTCAAAAAAAGCCTCTAAGACTTGAATTATCAAATACTTTCCAGTCTCTAGTCTCCTTCCCAGGTACCAGTGTCCTGGCTTTGTAGCTCAAGAGATGACAAACAGATCATGTACTATACACCCCCTTTACCCCATCATCAACAAGACTACTAGAATCCAGTTGTGTAAAGAATTATTTTCAAAGGCCACCTTCAATTACAAATGTTTGACATGATCACAGACTTCCTATGCTAATCTCCTTTCAAGTTGAAATACTCACACAAGGGCTCTTTGAGACACACAGCATGGCTATTTTCTTTGCTTTGCCTTATCCTGCAAAAGAGCCTGAAATACATTGCCCTATGCATCTCTTATGCAAAGTAGCATGCAGACACACAGGATTTTGCTAAGATCTGAGTCTTCACAAAGGGATTTTCACAGTTAAAACACTGTTCTCCTAAGTATGCTTCTAAATCTGAAGGCTGTTTAATGAAAGAGAAGGGAAATCTTCATGTAACTGACTCTCATTTCTCCAAGTTTTCCACCTATACACCATATTTCCTTAGTATACATGCATTTGCATGACCTCAATATATTTAATTTTAGAGCCTCTGTGGCTAACCACAATTCTGGATTTAGAAACTTTCAGTCTAGTTTAGTTCAGGAAGAATACTCAAGACTTGCCCAAAGAAAAGAAAATGTGACTGTAAGGTTCCTATCAACATACCAAATTATACTTAATCAGTTAGAGAGGCATTTTTACATTCCAAAGAATAGTATAAGTTTTTTGTACACCAAATTCAGGCATTTTATACCAAGGGCATATACTGAACTCTCTGCTACTTCTGTGTGACAACCAATGGAGGCTTTGAACACAAAGATGATAATTCTGCTTTATGAGTAGGTGGATTCAGGAAAATCTGCTCTTAAACTGAATTTTCATAAGTCAAATTTGATTTATATGCAACACAGGAGCTCACTAAAAGAACTACAGAGTGAAATTTTGCAGTAAAAAGGAATCATGTTAAAGAAACTGATCGCCCCTTCTTTTGTAAGCTTTTAGGTTGTGATTATGATATTTGGAATTTACATAAGTGAACGATACTTTCCTTTATGCCTGTATCATAGCTATGCTAATCATGGAAACAGGAGCTTCCCTGTTCTGTAAGAGGAAAGAAAGGTCTAACCCCTTAACCTCAATCCAGCTTATGTTAGGGAAGTGGGAAGAGAAAGAAACCTCATGCTGAGAAAGATGAAGCAAGCACACAATAAACACTCCCAAATTACCCCTGCAACACACACCCCTCAGCTAATGGGAAGCACAACTGGAAAGCAATAAAATCCAGCTCTCTCTTCAAATTCCTTCCTGGTGCTGCCATTATTCTTCCATAACACTTATCCTATTGCTCCAACAAGGTCACATTCACAGGAGAGCATGCCAGATGTGGTGGAGAGATCTTTCCTGTCTTCCTCCACCCTCTTCATCATATAAAAGTATGTTAGCCCAAAAGTAATCCTTCAGTGACTACTTCAAGTATCTGCTAAGATTACAGGCTCAAAAATGTCTGAGGACGAAGAAAACATATGACATGGAATCTGTACATAAGGAGGGCAGGATTACTCACCAAAAGATCTACTCCTTCAGAATGCTCTCTTTAGAAACCTGACCAGTTAATGAAATAGTTAACTAATTTCAACCTAGAATGCTCTCTTTAGAAACCTGACCAGTTAATGAAATAGTTAACTAATTTCAACCTAGAACAGAGAGAAATTAAATTCATGCTAAATTCTAAAAAATTGAAGGAGATTAAATATTCAAAAAAGGTGAACACCATTTTAATAAAACCCATTTGAAAGAGTTTGGAGGTCTATAAAAAACAGACTCTGAGCCGGGCGTGGTGGTGCATGCTTGTAATCCCAGTACTTGGGAGGCTGAGACAGGAGGATCACAGATTCGTGGCCAGCCTCAGCAACTTGTGAGGCCCTACCCATCTTAGTGAGACCATGTTTCAAAATAAAGAATAAAATAGGGCTGGAGGTATAGTTTGGAGGCAGAATGCCCCTGGGTTCCATCCCCAGTACCACAAACACACAAAAAAACCAACAGACTCTGCTCTGAACATTAATAGCCTCAGGTCCTTCTAGGAAATGAGGAGTCAGGCTAGATCTTTGAGGGTATTCTGATTCCAATATTATATTACATACTACTTAAGGAAATTCCTTAATGCTGATAAACATGAAAACTAGTTAATCTGAATATAAATTCAGTCCTGTTCATAAGTGTCTTTTTTTGCTAGTGCCCTCAAAGGAAACCGGCAAAATTAAGAGTATTAAAGGAAATTGTTAGCCTCAAGTCACACTTTCTGGTAACAGTTACCATAGGTGAATAATTGAGAGTTGAAAAGGCAGCACAATACTCTAGAAACAGCATAACATTTAAGATCAGAAGACCTGGACTTAAGTCTCCTTTTCCCTAATTCTTTAATCTGTATTAGTCTGCAGTTTAGTTTCCTCAGCTGTAAAATATAAATAACACAATCAGGGAGTTACTATGAGAAAACAAATCAGAATAGGTTTAAAGATATCAAAATAAGCAGCAGTAAACCCACAGGGTATTTCAATAAAGTCTGAATTAAAGAATTTACTAAAATCTACCACTACAAGAAGTACATAATGACTTAAATTACATAACATTAAC
Source organism: Glis glis (assembly GCA_004027185.1). Classification (NCBI taxonomy): domain Eukaryota; kingdom Metazoa; phylum Chordata; class Mammalia; order Rodentia; family Gliridae; genus Glis; species Glis glis. Next base: position 457 of record PVJS01032227.1, on the reverse strand, counting down.
CCAAAGTGACTTATTATAAAAGTAAAAATACTTCTTAAGTATAAAATCCTAATGTCAATATTTAAAAGTAAGCTTCTTGGATTTTTTTTTACTGTAATAACCCCCCCTATTTTTTAAAGGAACAAAATTTGAAACTCTTACTAAATTAAGAGTTTTAGCCGGGCATGGTGGCACATGCTTGTAATCCCAGTACTTGGGAGGCTGAGACCAGAGGACCACAGGTTCACGGCCAGCCTCAGCTACTTAGTGAGGCCCTCTGCAACTTAGTGAGACCCTGTTTCAAAATAAAGAATAAAAAATAGGGGTGGGACCGGACGTGGTGGCGCACACTTGTAATCCCAGTACTTTGGGAGGCGGAGACCAGAGGATCCGGGTTCGTGGCCAGCCTCAGCTCTCGCTCTCTCTCTCTCTCTCTCTCTCTCCCTGTCTCTCTCTCTCTCTCTCTCTCTCTCTCTCT
>PVJS01032226.1:0-12948 GCA_004027185.1 Glis glis | reverse complement strand
AGAGACAAATGCATATTGCTAAGTGAAAAAGCCAATCTATAAAGGTCACATAGTGGGTGACTCTAGGTAGATGACATTCTGGAAAAGTAAAAAATATGCATAAAGTTAAAAAAATCAATGGTTGCCATGGGTTGGAGAAAGGGGGGATTGGATAGGCAGAGCAAAGAGAATTTATTTTATTATTGTTTTGTGGTACTGTTTTTTTTTCTTTTGGTACTGGGGATTGAACCCAGAGGCATTCTACCTCTGAGCTACACCCCAAGCCCTATTTATTTTTTATTTTGAAACGGGGTCTCGCTAGATTGCTGGGAGTCTCGCTCAACTGCTGAGGCTGGTCTTGAACCTGCAATCCTCCTATCTCAGTCTCCCAAGTACTGGGCACACAGGCGTGCGCCAACATGCTTGGCTGAACAGAGAAGTTTTATTGCAGTGAAACTATTTCATAAAATATTGTAATGACATTATACATTATAATGTCTATGGTAAAAACCATAGACATTATACATTTGGTAGAAACCATAGACCATACAGCACCAAGAGGGAACCCTCATGTAAACTATGAACTTCACTCATTAATAATGTATCAAGGCGGAGACCGGAGGATCCGGGTTCGCAGCCAGCCTCAGCTCGCGCATGCACGCACGCACGTGCACACGAGCATTCTCTCTCCTTTCCTCCCTCCTTGCCTCTCTCTCTCTCTCTCTCTCTCTCTCTCTCTCTCTCTACCTAGTGAGGCCCTCCGCAACTTCGTGAGACCCGGTTTCAAAATAAAGTATAAAAAATAGGGCCAGGGGTGTAGCGCGGAGGTAGAACGCCCCTGCGTTCAATCCCCGGTACCGCAAAATAATAATAATAATAATAATAATAATAATAATAATATATCAATGTTGGTTCATCAATGGTAGCAAATGTACCACATCAATGAGAAATGTTAATGGAGTAATAGGGAAACTGGCAGGATGGAGTGGGAGGAGGATGTTAAGAGGAGGTATATGGGAACTCTCCATATTTTCCACTCAATTTTTCTGTTCACCTAAACCTGATCTGAAAAATTAAGTCTATTTATTGTTTTATTCTATTTTTTAAAAAAAACAGAATACCCACCCTTGTCCCCATGCTCACTTTGGTTCCTGCCCATTTCTTTGCTTACTTACACGACAAAACTCCAAATTTGCTTTCTCGCCCCTTTTTCTTCCCAACCCTTTCTCCATGTATTAGTTTCCTATTGCATCTAGAGCAAATGATCACAGTCTTCGTGGCTTAAGTAAAACAAACTTATTATCTTATAGTTCCGGAATCAGAAGTCCTAAAATCAAGGTACCAGCAGCTTCTAAGGGAACTCTCTCTTGGAACTCTTGGCCCTGGGCTTACCCTTCATCAAGTCTCAGCCCGGGGGTCCTCAGCCAAAGGAGGCCCTTCCAGACTGTTCCTTGCCTTTTCTAGCCTTCTGGTGGCTTCCTTCATTCACGGGCTCATGGTCTGCATTCCCCCCACTTCCAGTAGCCCAGCCTCTTCCAATGCCTGATCTCTGCTTCTGTGCTAACATCGCGTTCTCGGCCTCTGATCCTCATGCCTGTCTATTATGCAGACCTTGTGACCACATTGGGCCATCCAGATAATCAAGGATAATCTCAAGATCCTTAACTTAGTAACACCTGAAGAATCCCTTTTTATCATGCCAGATAATACAATCACGGGTTCTGGTGTTTAGGGTGTTGTACCTCTTGCAGGTGTTTTTCAGCCTACTGCACTCTGACTGGGCTCTGCTGCACCCGAGGCTCCTGACAGAGGCATTGCCGAGCCCTGTGGTCACTCTCTCATCTTGCCTGACCCCTCGGCCACATTCAACAGACTTGACCACTCCTCTCTAGTCCTGGTTCTCACTCTAGTTCTAGTCTCTCCCTTCTAGTCCTTGTAACTGCCTTCTCAGACAACGGCAACCTTAGCTCCCATTATCCTTAGCAGATTTATATGTAACCGATCTCTTATTCCCTATCTCCCCTTTCCAGCAGGGGTGTTGCTATGGGTTAGGTTTGGAATGCTCCCCAAAAGGCTCGTGTGTTGAAAGCATGTCCCAGTACAGCAAGGTCCAGGGGTAGGGCATGGCTGCAGAAGATGGGTCACTGGGGATGTGGCCTTGGGGAATGGATATGTCCCTGATGGCCTCCCCTCGTTCTTTCTCTGCTTCTGGCCTGCCATGACTGAGAGCAGAGTCCCTCCACTGTGCCCTGAAGCTTTGCATCCAAGGTTCCTGCCTGGGAGTCTACTAATCAAGGGCGGAAGCCACCACAACCTCAGAAACTGTGAGCCCGAATAAACCTTTCCTCCTCTAAGTTGTGCTTGTCAGGCATTTTGGTCACAATGATGAAGAAGAAGAAGAAGAAAAAAAAAGACTAAAACAGATGGCCTCGTCAACCTGCTTGGGTCCCAAAGACCCCCTCCAGCCTGTCCTTGTGAGAATCCCCCCTTACTCCCCTGAGGCCCTGGGCCATGTACTCCCCTGCCCCCACACAGGTGACCACCATCTTGACTTTGCTGGACTCCATCATGCTCCAATGGCCTGCACTGAGCTCTCTCACAGGTAGATCCCCGTTTGCCCTGTGCTCATGCCAGGTTGCCCCATGGATGCTTCCTCACCCTGTCCAAGTTCTGTCGCCCATGATGGCCAACCATGGCTCCCCATCCTCCACTGGCAAGGCCACCAACTGCCCCCCGCTCTCCCTCCAGGCTTTGAGATCCTTACTGCCTTTTTGACTCTCCCACCGTCTGAACACCCATCGGCATCTCACACTCAGCACTGTGAAGCAGAATATTTGACTTCCATACTCCACCTGGACTGTTTCTCCCTCCGTCTTTCCTATGTCAAAGTATGGTAGCATCATCTAGTCCATTGCTGGAGCCCTCAGGCACAAGTCACCCCTGCTCCACAATGGACGCCTTCCTTTCCTGCCTTGACTGGCCTTTTGGACTTTGGCTCTTATTTGTCTTCCAGCTTGGCCCTCCTGGAACTCTGCCTCAGGCTTTCCCTTGTTCAGGTCTCACCCCACAGAGGCCCTTCCAGGCTGTTTTGTCAAATGTCACTCTGCCAGGTACTCTCTAGCTCACCTCCTGGTTCCTTTGTCTTCATGTCATGCTGAAATTACCTTGCTTGTTTATGAGCTTGGGTAGGCATGCCCATCCGCACTAGAATGTGAGCCTGCAGGGGGGCGGTGACTTGGTCTCTACCATGTACCATGCTATCTCCAACCCTGTTGGAAGTCTTCTTAATTATCAGCTCTAAGGTCATCTCAGTCCGGCTTGGGAGGGGCACAAACTGCACACCCAAGTGGAGAATTGTTTGCACGCAGACATGTTTCCAAGGACCAAATGGGACCAATAAACAGGGACCCTGACATAAGCAGGGACTCTGACAACTCCCTTGTTTACCCTTTCCTTCTCTGACTCATCCGTGACGACCTTGATGTTTTTCCCTGACACATCCCATGACTGCTTTGCTGTTCCCTGTGATTAATAATTTTTACAATGTTTTGGTTAAAACTCTCAATAAAAGAAAGACACCAGTGGAAGAAGAGGAAGGGAGATCTCTCTCCTCTCCAACCACCCTATACTTCCAAAAATTATTCTGACTCCATGTCACTCATGTGACAGACTTTTAATTTCATCAATCCATCAACAACACCATCCGCGACACAACCCCTTCAGCAGGGCCTGGCATGGGTAGTGCTCCATATGTAGTTAATGAGGGAATGAATGAATGTGCACTCTAAAGAATATTAGATTTTATTTACAAAAACAAAACGAGCATATGGTTCAGAGATTCCCCACCAATATTCCCTTTCCCACTATGTAGTTTCCTTTATTGTTAACATCTTGTACTAGTGTGGAATATTTGTTACAATTGATGAACCAATATTGATTCATTATTATGAACTGAAGTCATATAGTCTACCTCAGGGTTTACACTTGGTGTTGTACATTCTATAGGTTTTGACCAATGTATAACAATGTGTGGCCACCATTATAGTATCCTACAAAACAGCTTTACTATCCCCCCAAATCCCCGAGTTTCACCTATTTATCACTACACTTTTTTTTGTATTGGGGATTGAACCCAGGGGCATTCTACCTCTGAACACCCCTAGGACCCCCCCCCTTTTTTGAAACAAGTTCTGGCTAAGTTGCTGAGGCTGACCTTGAATCTGTAATCCTCCTGTCTTAGCCTCCCAAGTACTGGGATTATAGTTGTGGACCACCATACCTGCCTTATCCCTACACTCTTTACCTTGAAACTTCAGAAACCACTGAGCTTTTAACTGTGTCTATAATTTGACCTTTTCCAGAATGTTGAAGAATTAGAATTGTACAGTTTACCTTTTCAAACTAACTTTTTTTCATTTAGTGGTATGTATTTAAGGTTCCTCTGGATCTTTTTGTTTCTTAATAGTTCATTCTGTTAATTACTGAATAATATTAAGTATATTCATTGACAAATCACTGCAGGAATGTGCTACAATTTGTTAATCCATTCATCAGTTGAAGGAAATATTGGTTACTTCTAGTTTGGGACAATTATGAATAAAACTGCTATAAATGTCCATGTGCAGGTTTTTGTGTGAACATGGTGAACATGTTCTCAACTCTTTGCAGTAATGGATGATTATGCAGTACAAGTTAAGACCTTTTAGCTTTCTAAGAAACTGCCAAAATGTAATCCAAAGGCCATATCATTTTTCGATCCCACCAGCAAGAAGCAAGAGTTCCTATTGCTCCACAGCTTCACTAGCACTTGCTGATGTCTTCTGGATGTTAGTCATCCTAACAGGTGTATAATGGTGCCTCATTGATTTCATTTGCAATTCTCTAATGATATAAAATGTTAATAATCCTTTCATATGTTACTTTTCATCTCTCTGTCTTTTCTGGTGAGAGGTCTTTTCAAATTCTTTTCAATTGTGTTGTTTGGTTTCTTGTTGCTGCCTTAAGAGTTCTTTGCATATTTTGGATATGAGTCCTTTATTAGATATATGTCTTGCAAATATTTTCTCCCAATCTGTAGCTTGTCTTTTCATTATCTTAACATTGATGTTTTAAATTTAAACTAAGTCCAATTTATTATTTTTTTCTTTCAAGGATTGTGGTTTTGCTGTTGTACCTAGAAAGTCATCGCCAAACCCAAGGTCACCTGGATTTTATCCAATGTTATCTTGTAGGATTTTTCAAGTATTGCATTTTATATTTATTTTTATTTTTTATTTATTTATTTGCGGTACCGGGGATTGAACCCAGGGGCATTTTACCTCCACGCTACACCCCCGGCCCTATTTTTTATACTTTATTTTGAAACCGGGTTTCACGAAGTTGTGGAGGGCCTCACTAAGTAGAGAGAAAGAGAGAGAGAGAGAGAGAGAGAGAGAGAGAGAGAGAGAGCTGAGGCTGGCTGCGAACCCGGATCCTCCAGTCTCCGCCTCCCAAAGTACTGGGATTACAAGCGTGCGCCACCATGCCCGGCTGCATTTTATATTTAAGTCTGTAATCTGCTTTGAGTTAGTTTTTGTGGAAGTTGTAAATTTTATGTCTAGATCCATCTTTTTGCATATCTAGTTTGTGTTGTCAGCTTTCCGTTACTGCAACAAATACCAGAGATAATTGGCTTAACTGGAGAGAAGGTTTATTTGGGATCCCAATTTCAGAGGTTTCAGTTTATGCTCAAGTGGCTCCACTGTTTGTGGGCCTGTGGTGAGCTAACCTATAAAGCAGGGAGCTGTCAGGCAGTGATGCACACCTTTAATCCTAGTTCTTGGGAGGCTGAAACAGGAGGATCACCCATTTGAGGACAGCCTCAGCAACTTAGCAAGGCCCTCAGGAACTTAGTGAGACCCTATTTCAAAATAAAAAAATAAAATAAGGCTGGGGAGGTAGCTCAGAGGTAGAATTGAACTGGATCCATATAATTGAACTGAGTTCAATCTCCAGTACCAACAAAGGAAGGGGGGAAAAAAAGCAGGGGGCATGTGGTGGAGCAAAGATGCTTCTCTTATGGCCAGGACGTGAAAGAGAGAGAAGAGGCCAGGATCCCAGAATCCCCCTGATGGGCAAGCCCTCGGTGACCAGAAGACCTCCCAATAGGCCTCTCATCTTACAGTCTTCACCACTTCCAACAGCACCAAGCTGCAAACTAAGCCTATAACTCATGGGACTTCAGGAAATATCTAAGGTCCAAACTGTAGCACAGTTATTTCAACACCATTTATTTAGAAAGACTACCCTTTCTCCATTGAACTGTCCTTGCTGTTTTGTCAAAGATGAGTTGACTATATTTGTGTGGGTCTATTTCTGGGCTCCCTATTCTGTTTCATTGATCCATTTGCTCAATCTGCAATTAATCATTGTTAACATTTTGGTATATTTCTATTTTCAATATATATGTTGTTTTTTTTTTTTTTGCGGTACCGGGGATTGAACCCAGAGGCGTTCTACCTCCGCGCTACACCCCCGGCCCTATTTTTTATACTTTATTTTGAAACCGGGTCTCACGAAGTTGCAGAGGGCCTCACTAAGGAGAGAGAGAGAGAGAGAGAGAGAGAGAGAGACAGGGAGAGAGAGAGACAGGGAGAGAGAGCGAGAGAGCTGAGGCTGGCCGCGAACCTGGATCCTCCGGTCTCCGCCTCCCAAAGTACTGGGATTACAAGCGTGTGCCACCACGCCCAGCTTATATATGTTTATAAAAAAGGGTGTATGCAGGACATGGAGTTTTGTATTGTCTTTTCCCATTTTCAGAAGCTATTTCTTCAACCTCTCTAAAACTGTGGCTGAAAATATTGTCAATATTGAATGTCTTTTGTAAGGAACCGGGATGCCAAAAGAGTTCCCTTCGGATGTTATGAGACTGGTGGGGATGCTGCCGAGGGCAACATGAGGGCCAGGGCTACATCGTCCTCTTTATGATCAATCCTGTGCCTAGTTTACAATGTTCCTTTGCCTCCCCACCCCCATCTACAAACAGCTTTCCTCGAAAGCCAGAAAGTGAAATTGAATGCTCAATTAGAATAGACTGGACGAGGTATTTTCCCCCTCTTCTTCCAATTTTAAGGATTTCCATTTTAGTAGCTTTAATGTTTAAAATATACATGTGTGTGTGTGTGTGTGTGTGTGTGTGTGTTTCTAGGGATTGAACCTAGGGGCATTCTACCTCCAAGCTACACCCCAGCCCTTTTCATTTATTTAATTTTATGTTATGTTATTTTATCTTAGTGTATAGGGGGATAGTGGGGAATTGATCCCAGAGGTATTCTACCTCCAAGCTACACCCCCCAGCCCTTTTTAGTTTTATTTTATTTTATTTTATTTTATTTTATTTTAGTGTGTGTGTGTGTGTGTGTGTGTGTGTGTGTGTTTTACTGGGGATTAAACCCAGAGGTATTCTACCTCTGAGCCACACTCCCAGCCCTTTTTATTTATTTATTCATTTTTGTTGTTTTTTTTTTTTTAACAGAGTCTCACTAGGTTGCTGAGAGTCTCCCTAGGTCGTTGATGCTGGCTTTGAACCTGAAATCCTCGTGTCTTAGCCTCCCAAGAACTGGGATTACAGGCGTGCACCACCACACCCAGATTAAAATATTTATATTTTAACTGAAAGCGACTTCATATTCTATTTTGGAAGTTGACAGGGTATAACTATTAGGTAAGGAAACTGATGGATGTCTTTCCTGTCCACCTTCTTCGAAACACCTTGATCAGTGGGGATGGGAGGGTAGGAGGATGGAGGAAATACCCACGGAGAAGCAGGGGGGTGGGGTGGGAAGTGATATTTACAATATTTGCAGAAGCCTGCTTGAGCTCTGAACTAGCTGAGCCTTTGCAACTCAATGGGAGGTGTTTTTAATCCCTGTTTTACTGATTGGAGAATTGTGATCAAAGAGGTTTATAAAACTAGGAGAGGGGAGGCGAGAACCCATTCCCTCGTGCATTCACTCAACGCTTTTTTATTTTTTAATCTAAGTGCCGGGTACTGTTCTAGTCCCCGAGGATAATGCAGTAAACAAAACTGCTAAAAATCAATGGTCCTCCTACGGACCTCACCGGTGCAATCGGCAATGGGCGCCGGCATCCCCGCCCCTGGCCACGCCCCGCTATGACCACGCCCCTGGCCACGCCCATGACCACGCCCCTCCTAGGCCCCGCCCCGCGCCGGCCCCCCGCGTCCTGCGCTCCCGGGGCCCTAGAAAGCCGGGGCTCGGCCCGGGCTCGGCTGCAGCGAGCAGCGAGCGGTGGCTCTGAGCAGGGACCCTCCCCGGCGCGGTCGGCGGGCCAGACACCCCCTCACGACGCGGCCGCCGCTGCCCCGGGTCGCCCGGCCCGCCGTGCGGAGCGGCTCGGGAGCCGGCGGGGGTGGTGTCCGAGGGGCGCTGCGGGCGAAGCTGCCAAGGTAAGGCGGGTGGCGGGGCGCTAGTGTCGCTGACAGCAGGACAAAGGCCTCCTCTCCGCCGCCAGTTCCCGGAATCCCCCCTGCAGTTCCTGCCTCGTTCCCGGACTCCGCCTCCGCCTCCTGGGCGCCCAGTCTGCGGACTTCGGCTTGCGCGCCCCGCGCTCCCCCAGTCCTGTTCCGGGGCTCCCCGCGGCCCCCGTCGTCTCCGCGAGCCCAGGGCGGTCCCCGCGGAGCTGCTCGCGGCAGGCTGTGCTCGCCCTGCCCTGGCGTCCTCCGTTCCTGGTCTCTAAGGCTAGCTCCGGTTCTTTTGCGCCCAGCCCTGCGTCCCCACTCCGCCCTCGCCCCCTCACCAGGGTGCAGGAGACCCCTGGGCACTTGCAAGATGTGAATCGTCGTGAAGTTTAAGGGTCAGATGCCTCAAGATCTACCCGCCTTACAAAATGGGGTCACCTGCTCGGGCCTCCTCCGGGTCGAGGTCTCGGGCCTGTCCCCCAGGAGAAGCCCCGGGCTTAACCATCCCTGGTTCCCCAGCGCCACGAGGCTGGAGTGCCCTACCTCCTTCCAGATCCACAGCCCCGAAGCGGGGAGGAGGGGGGAGACCGCGGAGACAGAGGAATGGCCCTCTCTCGGGGTAGGGAGGAATGGGATATTGGAAAGATAGTCTGCGAATAATGGGAGATATTCATAGCTTGCGTTATTACCCAGTAAACCGGACTTGGCGGTAGCGAGTTGGACCCACCTCCTCATTTATTTGGCTAGTATGGCTTTATTGCAAAACTCTGGATATCCCGTCTCTTTTTGTGCTTTCATATGTTGGATGATGTTGTTTCTAAGACCTCTTCGAAACTAATAGCCTGAGTGTGAGTATGGCTGACACCATAGTCCTGTGAACCCCCACCCCATCCATGGCATGACTCAGGCGCAAAGTCCCGCAGGCTGTCTCCTGTCCCACCTCCTGCCACTCCACCTGTTCAGGATTAGGGGGGTAGCAGAGGCCTACCAACATCTTCTCTAAGGAAAACATCTAATAAATGTCACCAGCAATTCAGGCATGATTGATAACATTTGATGTGTTTGTCTCAGGAAGTGGCTTGAAATTTTAGCTGGTATAGTTTTACAAGTTGTTTCCCGTTTTAAATCATCAAAAGTCTGCATGACTATCTTTACCTGTCTTTCCTCTAAAATTTCTCCTGTGTTCATTTTAAAGGTTTTTTTTTTAAAAAAATACCTGCGTGAGCTTTGGTTCAGGTTATTTGATAAATGCTGACTTGTCTTTAAAAAAAAAACACAGCCTTAGTACTGTCTTAGAAGTGAAACTTTAAAATATATAATATTCCATCGCTCACACTTGCCCACACAGAACCACAATGGGTTCCTTTTCTTGTTACATGTATAAGCCTTCAAACTCTTGAAGAGTCAATGGCATATATATTCTTTATCAAGCTTCATGTTTTATCAAAACTAACACCCAAACTAAAATGCCATCGATTATAAGATGCGATTTTATTGTATGTAACCAAGCAAGAACAAAATACTGCCAGGCGCTTTCTGCTGTACCAAGCGTGCTGATTGCAGAAGTGTTCTAATGTGGAAAGGAAACGTACCTTTTGTAATTCGTGAAAGGCTAGTGAGCTGGCGAGGAGCTTGAAATTATAGTCAGCCCTCCTTATCTGTGGGTTCCATATCTGCACATCCAGCCAACCGTATGTACTGAACACATACAGTTTTTTCCATCTCATTATCCTCTAAACAATGTAGTATAACAATTTACATTGTATGCAGTATCATAAGTAATCTAGAGATGATTTAAAGTATATGGGAGGATGTGAATAGGCTCTTGTGAATTCAGATGCTACACCATTTTATGTAAGGCACTTGAGCATCCTCGGATTTTAGTATCCTGGGAGGGAGGGTCCTGGAACCAATCTCCAAGGGATACTGAGGGATCACTCTTCTTTTTCCTGGGGGGCTCCTTTTTTCCTTCAAAGAATGAAGCTAGTGTTATGCAATCCAGGGACGAATAAAGGAAAAGTGGTTATTTGGTGGGTTATTTGGGGGAGGTTGGCTGCCTTAGGGATAATGAGAGGTAAAGAAAAGAGAAAATAAAAGAAGATTAAAGAGAGGTATGTAGGATGGGGAATAAGTAGTTGGGGGACCACTGGAAATGTTCTCTGTAGCCAGCAGGAAAATGAGCACAATCAGTTACCCCAGAAGCCAGGGTTTTACAAACCAGATATCCTCCAACTTTATCTTTGGTTTTTGTTTGCTTGTTTGTTTTTAATTCTAAGGATATGAAAAATATATTTAAAATTTAAACGTGCCCCAGCCACTAGAAACTATACTGGCAAGTCAACGAAAATCTCCCTCATCAATAGGAAAGATGCAAACCAAGCCAGCCGTGTTGGATAGAGGGGGATGAGACAGAGAAACAGGCCAAGGCTGATGGGAGGGGGAAATGTCTGCCCCATATTCAGGAAAACATCCCTGGAGCCCAAATTGATGACACAGAGGCAGGGAGCCTGCGTGCAGGATGCCACCCAGCTCTTCCAGGAGAAAGCGGGGCCTGGCATTCAGACAAAGGCTAGGCTCTCTTTCCCTTTCCTTCCCCACCCCCCATCTCAGCACCAATCCTGCAGGCAGGACCTAGAGAAGCTACTCAGTCTTTCCAGAACTGAAATCAGGTCCAGTGGTAAAACCCAGTAACATTTCACTCTGCTATATCACACCAGGAGGCGACTAAAACCTTCCAAGTAGAGTGCGAGAGAGTGGGGAGGAAAGGGGAAAAAAAAAAAGAATATAGTTTGCAAGGAGTCTTACTAAAGTAAAAGAAAATAAGATGATATATATCTTGGAACAGAAGAAATTCCTTACACCATATAGCAACTTGATAAAAATTTGAATTCAGTAAGACAAATTCAAAACTGAGAAAAATCTGAAACAGACATTAAAAGAGAGATTGCAGGTATAAAGGAATAAATTGAAGATCATAAAAATGCAATAACAAAAGAACTGTTAGAGAAAGAACAGAGAAAATACTGCTGAAAATACAAATGTGTTAATAGAAGAAAGGTTTGGTTTAAGCCCAAGGAATGCAGATGAAAGACACAAAGATTAAACCAAACAGGAAAAAAAAAAATCCAATATGGAAGCCAGGCAGAACACAATCAAGCATTTGAGATACTTGGAATCCCTAGTATAGAGAAACCCACAGATGAGACAGAAAATGCAAATAAAAGCAGGACAGAAGAAATCTTATTGGAATGAAGAAAAAGTGACAAAGAACTTGCCACGTTGCAGGAAATTTTCCTATAGGGATGCTCAGACCCAGATATCTGAAATGATTTCAATTCAAAGATAAAGGACCATGTAGGAATCCAGGAAGAAAAAGTAAAGTTTGGGGACAGGGGTGAACAGAATCAAGCTGCCCTCAGACTTTGCCAGTGTAAACTAAATGCCAGAACCCAACGATTCTGAAGACACTTTTCCCAAGGGGGCACTTTGTCCTCTCGACATGTCATGCACGTTGAAGGTTAATGGGTGAACTTTCACAAATATGAAGAACAGGAAATTCAGAACCCAGGAGCCCTGCTGAAAAAAAAACCAAAAGTAGAACCAGGAAATAGAAAATTAAGAGAGAACATTAAGAACTCAGGAGTAGAGATATGGTACAGAAGACTTGGTGAATATTCATTCTCTTTAAATGTAGAATTAATATAAAAGATCTATAGAAATTGTGGGTAGAAGCTGGGTGTGGTGGCGCAGGCTTGTAATCCCAGTACCTGGGAGGCTGAGACAGGAGGATCACAGGTTCCCAGCCAGCCATTAGCAACTTAGTGAGGCCCTCTGCAACTTGGTGAGAGCCTGTTTCAAAATAAAAAATAATAACATAGGGCTGGGGGTGTAGCTCAGAGGTAGAATGCCCCTGGGTTCAATCCCCAGTAACACACACACCAAAAAAAAAAAAAAGAAAGAAAGAAAGGAAAGAAGGAAGGAAGGAGAGAGAAGACAAATAATCCCACTACTTGGGAGGCTGAGACAGAAAAATCAGGTTCACTGCCAGACTCAGCAACTTAGCAAGGCCCTCTGCAACTTAGTGAGACCGTTTCAAAATAAAAAATAAAATAGGGCTGGAGGAGGTATAGCTTGGAGGTAGAATGCCCCTGGGTTCAATCCCCAGTATCACAAAAATGAAAGAAGACAGACAGAAAGGAAGGAAGGAAGGAAGGAAGGAAGGAAGGAAGGGAGGGAGGGAGGGAGGAAGTAAAAGAAAGAAAGAAGAAAGGAAAGAAAGAAAAAAAAAAGAAAAGGAAAAGAAAAGAAAAACAACAACAAAATTATAGGTAAAATAGAATATAATTGTTATAAATCCAGACCAAAGCCGGGCGTGGTGGCGCACGCTTGTAATCCCAGTACTTTGGGAGGCGGAGACTGGAGGATCCGGGTTCGCGGTCAGCCTCGGCTCTATCACTCTCTCTCTCCCTGTCTCTCTCTCTCTCTCTCTCTCTCCTTAGTGAGGCCCTCCG
>PVJS01032225.1:0-22915 GCA_004027185.1 Glis glis | reverse complement strand
TTCGTGAGACCCGGTTTCAAAATAAAGTATAAAAAATAGGGCCGGGGGTGTAGCGCGGAGGTAGAATGCCACTGCGTTCAATCCCCGGTACCGCAAAAAAAAAAAAAAAATTAAAAAATAAATAAATCAAAGAGGAACCAAGATGGCAGGATAGTGAGAAGCAGTGTCTCACCTGCGCTCTGACAGTCGGAGCTCGGTGGACTGGAAGACTGCTTCTTGACAAGAAAACAAAGGCAGCCAAAACTCAACAAAACAATGGGAGACAAAGTGCAGCGGAATGCGAGGCAGTGGAAAGAGCGGAGGGCGGTAGGGAGCTCAAAGCCTTTCACCTGGTAAGCAGAGAGCGGAGACAAAGGCGCCATCTTGGCTGAGCCACGCCAGCACCGCGGCCCCCGGAATCCTCCAGCAAAGAAACAGCTGATTCTTGTGAAACCAGCGATTATAGTCCACCATTGACAGCAGTCAACATCAGACTACGACGAAATCCACGTTGAACCAGATCCACAGAACACAGGTGAGTGAGATAAAGGGAGGAAGTGTGTTGCCGGCACTCTGAAACTCAGAACTTGGTTGGTGGGAAAACTGCTTCTTAACAAGAAAAGTAGGGAGGGGAGGAGGGCTGCGGGGCTGGGGCGTTAGCTGCGTCCCAGCTCGGAGCCTGCGAAGAAGATGAGGAGGAAGGTGCTGCTGTGGCCGTGGCCACAGAGCTGCGGGCACTGGCCATCACTGAGCCTGGCACAGAGACAGCTCACCACTCCCCAGCACCCTCTCCTGCCCGCACCCTGATGCCCAGAGGTCTTTCAACCTTTTTTTTTTTTTTTTTGCGGTGCTGGGGTTGAACCCAGGGGCATTCTACCTCTGAGCTACACCCCTGGCCCTATTTTTTATCCTTTATTTTGAAACTGGGTCTCACGAAGTTGCGGAGGGCCTCACTAAGTAGCTGAGGCTGGCCGTGAACCTGGATCCTCCGGTCTCCGCCTCCCAAGTACTGGGATTACAAGCGTGTGCCACCATGCCCGGCTTCTTTCAACCATTTTTAAAAATATATTTGGGGGTCCCACGCAACCACCAGGCCCGCAGCCTGAGAGCTGTGTGCAGATGCAGCAGAGCTCAGTGATCGGCCCTGCACTAGGGCACCCCCGGTTCCAGCAGATGGCAATTGCAGCCAGCCAGTGCTCCTGCGGGAAGAGGTGTCCTGGCTCCAGGAAGCAGATGAAGGAGATGTTGGCTAAGGACCTGGAGGAGTCTCAGGGCAACAAGGCTGCCGAGGTCCTCTCGGCCATGGAGCTCAGGGTCCAGTTGGCACAGAAGGAGCAGGATCTGGCCAGGCCTTACAGGGGAGAACCAAGATGGTGGGAAAGAGAGAGGCAGCTTGTCGCTGGCACTCCAAGACTCAGAGCTCGGACGGTGGGAAGACTGCTTCTTGACCAGGAAATCAGGACAGCCAAAACTCAACAAAATAATGAGAGCCAAAGTGCAGAGGATTGCGAGTCAGTGGAACGAGCAGAGGGAGGTAGGGAGCTCAAAACATTTCACCTGGTAAGCAGAGAGGCAAGACAAAGGCGCCATCTTGGCTGAGCCACCCCAGCACCACAGCCCACAGAATCCTCCAGCAAAGAAACAGCTGATTCTTATGAAACCAGTGATAACAGCCCACCATTGAAAGTAGTTGACAACGGACCATGATGAAGCCCAAGTTGAACAAAATCCACTCCTACAATGGCGGCAACTGCAATGGGTGGGACGCAAACCTCAGCCCCTGCAAAGAAAGTGATGTGGAGAGACATAGATGAAGCGGCCAGGCATAGGAGCAGCATAACACCGAGAAAACGAATGGGGGACACATGGCCCCCTGGAGTAGCCTCTGCCCCTGCAATGAGTGCGATGAGGAGAGACAAAGAAGAGGTGGCCATACACAGGAGCAGCCCAACTCTGAGAACAGGAGCCAGTAAGCCATGGCCCCCCATGAGCAGCCCAACACCATCTGGAACACCCCAGAACTGAGGACATATATAGATGAGACATAGCCCCCTCCCCAGGGGCCCAGCACAGAGAACACGGGCAGGTCAGCCCCCAGCCCCACCCCCAGAGACCCCCTCCCACACTGGGGATGTGGGGCGGGCAAACCTTCGGCCCCACTTCCGGAAACCCCCAAGCTCTGGGGACAAGGGGTGGGTGAGCCCTCGGCCCCACCCCCGGAGAACCCCAGCACTGGGAACACGGGGAGGGCCAGCCATCAGCCCCGCTGCCAGAGAACCCCTTCCCCCGATGCTGGGGACGTGGGGCAGGTGAGCCCTTGGCCCCGCCCCTGGAGATCCCCTCCACTTTGTGCTGGGAACGTGGGAAGGGCAAGCCCTCGGCCCCACCCCCAGAGACCACCCCAGCACTAGGGACGTGGGGTGGGTGAGCCCTCGGCCCTGCCCCCAGAGAGCCCCATCACTGGGGACACAGGGCGGGCAATCTCTCGGCCCCACCCGCAGAGAACCCCTCCCCCGGTGCTGTGAACATGGGGTGGGTGAGCCCTTGGCCCCGCCCCGGAGAACCCCTCCCCCCCGCATTGAGGATATGAGGTGGGTGAGCCCTCGACTCAGCCCACAAGACACACCCCCCGGCACTGGGGATGCGGGCTGGGTGAGCCTTTGGCCCCACTCCCAGAGACTCCATGGCACTGGGGACGTGGGGCGGGCAAGCCCTCAGCCCCGCCCCTGGAGAACCCCTCCCCCCGACATTGAGGATGCAGGGCTGGCGAGCCCTCAGACCAGCCCCCGGAGACATCCCCCCCAACACTGGGGATGTGGGGCTGGTGAGACCTAGGCCCCCGCCCCCAGGGAACCCCTCACCCTGGTGCTGGGGACATGGGGCAGGTGAGCCCTCGGCACCGCCCCCGGAGAACCCTTTCCCCAGCACTGGGGACACGGGGCGGGTGAGCCCTTGGTCCCGCTCCTGGAGACCCCCCCCCCGGCACTGGGGATGGGGGGCAGGAAAGCTCTGGGCCCTGCCCCTGAAGAACCCCTGGCGCTGGCGACGTGGGTTGGGTGAGCTCTTGGCCCTGCCCCCGGAAACACCCCTCCGGCGCTGGGGACACGGGATGGGAGAGCCCTGAGCCCCGCCCCCGGAGGCCTCCCCATGCTGGGGATGTAGGGCGGGTGAGCCCTTGGCCCCGCCCCCAGAGAACCCCTCCCCCTGGTGCTGGAGAAGCAGGGCAGGAGAGCCCTCGGTCCCACCCCCAGAGAACCCTCACCCCGGCACTGGGGACGTGGGGGGGGGAGCCCCCAGCCCCTCCCCTTAGTACCCCAGTGCTGAGGTCAGGGGAGGATGAGCCACG
Source organism: Glis glis (assembly GCA_004027185.1). Lineage (NCBI taxonomy): Eukaryota > Metazoa > Chordata > Mammalia > Rodentia > Gliridae > Glis > Glis glis. The sequence continues at coordinate 19,590 of PVJS01032225.1, read as the reverse complement.
ACCCTGCACAGGAGGGATCACAGAAAAAGAGAGAAAACCTCAGATGAGTGAAGAAGGCAAACTAACTGGGGGAGACGGGAGGGAAGGAGAGGGAAACAAACTGGAGCACAGGATGGACTTACACAAAGATATAAAAGTCAACTACTGTGTTGAAAACGGGAAGGAGGGAGGGGGGAGGCAGGAGGGGTGGGAGTTGGGGAGGGCTAATTGACCGATAAGTGCATGTATACATCAACTACCCTGAAATCCTTCAAGATGTATGATTGCAATGCAACTAATAGAATGCCACTGGGTTCAATCCCCAGTACCAAAAAAAAAAAGAGTAAAGTCAAATATATTAACAAAAATGTGATTAAAATGACTGACTTAAGGATCTGGGATGGATAAGAAAATATGCAAGGCCAGGAAGATCCTGATAAACTAAAAGGCATTTGAAATTCATGATGAGTAGCTGAGTTGGTGGTATGAGATAGAGGAGTTGAAGAGGGAGAATCCTGGAAGGTTATGGATTTCTGGAATTTGACATTTTATTCATAGAGACATGCCCTGTGCATACCTAAAGTGCTATGTTCATACTCCCAAACACAAGAACCTTGATCACAAATTGTTTTAGGGAGTAGGGCCAACTTCTTCCCTAACTATTCTGAACTTCTGCACTCTGAAACTGGGTTAAATCCCCCCACTTTTTCAAATTATTATAAGCTATGGATGTAACAAACTAATACTGAGACAATGTCATAACCCAGGTGAAGTGGCAAGGTGAACAGGGTGTGTGGGGGGCATCAAAATGAAAAGGAGTCAGAAAGTAGAATCTGAGGATGTACAAATGTAAAAGAAAATCTTTACTGAGAAAATTCTGATAATGGTAGGCTCAAGGGCAATAGAAATGGCTTCCCCCCACCCAACTCAGAGCCAAAGCCTTTCTTGTTTGTTCTATGTCCAGCTAAAAAGAGGAAGTGAGGAAGGAGAACAGGTCCAAGATAAGCCTTTTCCCATTAGTGCCAATGGAAAAGAAGGGTATGTGGGAGCCCCAAGACTGATAAAGATAAAGGGAAATCTGGCCATCTCTGGGGTTAAAAACCATAATAACTACAATTATAGTGTTCATTTATTGATTACAGATGCTCCTCAACTTACAGTGAGGTTACATCTCAGTTAACCCATTATAAGCTGTAATATGGAAAGTCACAAATGCATTTAGTACCACTAGCCTGCTGAACATCACAGTTTACCAACAGTGTGCTGTTGAATGTCAGTTGTTTACCCTCCTGTCCTGTGGCTGTCTGGGCACTTCGGCTACTGCTGCCCCTACCAGGAGAGACAGTAGTGCATATTACTAGCCTGGAAAAGGTTCAAGATTTAGAATTCAAAGTATGGTTTCTATTGCATTCGAACCATCATAAATTAGAAAGATGTTAAGTCAAACCACATAAATTGAGATCATCTGTACTACTTAATCTTAGTACTCTGCTGGTGTGTGTGTGTGTGTGTGTGTGTGTGTGTGTGTGTGTATGTGTGTTTTATTTTTTTTATTTTTTTGTGGTACCGGGGATTGAACGCAGGGGCGTTCTACCTCCGCGCTACGCCCCCAGCCCTATTTTTTATACTTTATTTTGAAACCGGGTCTCACGAAGTTGTGGAGGGCCTCACTAGGTAGAGAGAGAGAGAGAGAGAGGCAGGGAGAGAGAGAGAGAGAGAGAGAGAGAGAGAGAGACGGGGAGAGAGAGAGACAGGGGGAGATGGAGAGAGAGAGAGGGAGAGAGAGAGCTGAGGCTGGCCGCGAACCCGGATCCTCCGGTCTCCGCCTCCCAAAGTACTGGGATTACAAGTGTGGGCCACCACGCCTGGCTTCTTTATTTTTTGAACAACGAAGACAAGCAGTAGGTAAGTTTATTAAACTATCAGCACAAGGAAAACGTTTCTGAAAAATAATTCATTACAAGATGTCTCCTGTTGATAACTTCATCAAGACAATTGCTGTAAGAATACAAACTTGTTATCAGGTGTTGTTTAAAATCAGCTTTGGGATCTGTTCATCTCTCAGCTGAAATCAATCTAAAGACACATTCCCCTTAGCTGCCCTACTTTATTAGATACAAATATGGCAGTCTGAAGTGTGGAGTTCCTGTGCCTCACATAATCCAATATCCCAAACCGTGAGGGTATTTCTGGGCCCACATGTCACTTCTCTGCCTGTGGTCTGTGCTCCACTACTCTACTTCATAAAAGGAGGCTGCACATTTCTCATGTTACCAGGCCAATAAGCTATGGGAGCTAAGTCACTCCAGTGTGAGGCTCCTGCCCTATATGTCCCCAGGAAACTCTGGCTTTAAGACTAAACTGGGCACGTCCCTGCCTCACAGTGCTGACTGGAGTTGTTGGGTGGTTTCCTCATATATTATATGGAAATTTATAGGCTCTAAGGAGAGTCACAGAGGGACAGACTGAGTGTGTCTAACTAAGTGTGTCTAAATTAAGTCTCACGTGAAAGGAACGGCTTTCGGAATTGCCTTCCACTCCCACCATGAATGTTGGGGCTGGGATCCATCCTGGATCTTGGGTGGCCTCTTAGGGTCATTCTGATTCTAGAAATAGTAGAATTTCAAAACTGGAAGGGCACTGGGAGATATTTACTCCATCCTCCACCCAGGGTAGCCATTCCTTGTGTTTAGTAATTCTGGTGGCCTTGCTTAAATACTTCCAGTGAAGAAGAAATCACTGTCTCTCTGATGAGGCAGAATAGAAGAGATAAAATATTAGGCAGAAAGGAGACAAATTGGGAAGAAAAGGAAAATACAGTTTTAAAAAATCTAAAACCCTTAGCTTCTGCAGGGCTTGCCTGGGACTTGCCCCAAGAGCCAAACAGTGGGCTAGCTTCACATCTGAAATTCCTGAGGGGACTCCCTAGGAAGAAAGTCCTGGAGAAAATCACACCTTTGCTCTGCACCAGGCTTCATGTCTCCAAGTCTCCAGGGTCCCTGAGAGTCCTTTCTCAACACCTTTTGTTCACAAACATCACAGAGGGGGCCACCATCCCATGGTGCCCCTGGCCAGCCCCTCTCCAGTGGGCCTATAAGAAAAAGGATAGATCAGAGAGGCTTTGGTCTCTCCCTCTCTCTCTGCAGCAGCTCTCTGTGCCCCTTTGAGCCCTTCGCTGCCTCAGTCTGCCATGGCTCTCATACCCTTGAGATGGCCCAAGTACGTGTATCCTCACCTTTCTTGAATTAAACCTATGACTTTATTTTTGACTGGTGCATGCTGAATTCTTCCACACGAAAGCCAAGAACCCACAGAAATCATCCTGTCTTCCCATGACATCTCCAGTTTTTCCATTTTCAGACAACTGTATAAAGTCCTTTAATCAAAAATTTCTCCTGACTCCTATAAACCCTGGAAGCCAGCAAGAGTCAACAATAGGGTCTGCCTACATTGTATCTGCATTTCTCCCCAGATGGTAAGATGAACAAGCACCCAGGGCCCGAGTATGCTACTTTGCAGATTTTATTTTTTATTTGGAAACAGGGTCTTGCTAAGTTGCTGAGAGCCTTGCTAAATTGCAGAGGCTGGCTTTGAACCTGTGATCTTCCTGTCTCAGCCTCCCAAACACTGGGATTACAGTCATGCACCACCACACCCAGCTTTGCTGGTTACTTTAAATGTGTGTTTGAATTCCATGAAATTACAAGCATTTGCTTATATCCTACAAAAATGGCAATTTCATACAGTTCAACCTAATACCATCTCATTTAATCTTCACAACAACCCTATGACAAAGGTATTACTGTCTCTATTTCACAAGTGGGAAAATAGTGGTGGCACACCTATAATCCCAGCTATTCAGGAGTCTGAAGCAGGATCTCACAAATTTGAGGTTAGCCTAGGCAACTTAACAAGTTATTTTGTCTCAAAATAAAAAATGAAAAGGGCTGGCTACGGCATCTCGGTGGTAGAGTGCTTGCTTTAGCATGTGCAAGACCCTGGGGTTCAGTTCCCAGTACGACAAAAAATAAAATAAAAATATAAACAGAGAGAGAGAGAGAGAGAGAATGAGAGAATATTTAGATTCAGAAAGTGAAAAGTTTTCATTTTTGGCTGCAAAATCAAAAAGTGCTGAAACCACGCTTTGAACCACATTGACTAGAATGCCGCGGTGCTTTTAGTGATAATGTGCCCGAAAAAGTAATTTTTTTAGCCTCATTTTCTACCCTAAAAATTAAATTCCCTGCCTTTACTGCCCCAAGGACAAGACTAGTTCCCCAAGCACGGAAAAACCAGTTCCTACCTTTATTCCCCTAAGGACAATACCCAATAAATCAGTTTCTGCACTTACCTCCACCCCGGACAGAGCCCTAAAAACCGACCCCCACCTCTGTGTTTAACCCCCTATCCTAATCACTTTACTTCTAAATAAGGGAAAACTTTCTGTGGTTGGCTGATTCGAACCCAAACTGCAAAAATCTGTTTCTGTACCCTCAGCTTGTTCTATAAAGAGAGCTGTAAGCTACACAAGGGGCTGCCGTTCTAGCCTGTGCTGGTGGACCGTAGCCCCGCGGTATTAAAGCCTCGCCTTAACTGAGATGGTGCTCTTGGAATTTCTGTTTCTCGCGCGTTGTCTAACACTTTTCATACTGCAATTTGCAATTACCAAAGGAACAACTTAGTTCAATGCAAGAATTACAGGATCCTGAGGTGTTTGATTCCCACTTTTGAAACTGAGATTCCTGGAGTTAGCAATGTTTGGGGGGGATGGACGGGCTCTCAGCCTCTATATATGCCGGCCGGCCGCAGCCTCCTGCGAGGGGGCTCCCTCCCAGTCTACAAACCGGCAACCTAGCTTGCCTTCCGTGTGCATTCCTCCCAACCACAGGGGGCGCCAAATGCAAGCGTTCTCCTTTGGAGGGCCCTCCGCGCCCCCGGAGCCCCTCTTCTTTCTCCACTCTCCCCCTCCCCGATTCACGGCGCAGGCGCCACCCCCCGCTCCGCACCCCCTCCCATCTAGCGATCGCTGCGCAGGCGCCCCAGGGCTGGCGTCGGGGGCGGAGGCGCGCCCTGGACCAGGCCGCGCGGCGGTTGGCAGGAGGCGGGCCACGTGACCGCGGTGTCGCCGCGCGAGCGTGCGCAGAGTGGCCCAGCGCGCCGGTGACGGAACGACGAGGCGTGGGGTGCGCGACCTCGCCCGCCCGGCCCGGCCCCCGCCCCTTGGCCTGCCGCTCCGCCCCCGCGGGGCGTCCCGGGCCGCTCGTCCCCTCGGCGGCGGCCGCGCGCGGCCCGGGGTCGCCGTGAGTACTCGCGAGGCTGGCCTGTGGGGCGGCCACCACGGGGACGGGGCGGGGCGGCCGGGCCGTGGGAAGGGTGCGGGCCCGCCCCGCACGGTGGCGGGGATGAAGTGAGGGGCTGGGACCAGTGGCTCGAGGGGCGCTCCGAGGCTTGACTCGCTTCGCTGGGGCCGGGCGGCTGGCCACACAGATCGGGCACAGAGCTTCCCTGGGGAGGCAGGTGTTGGCAGTCTGGGGTCTCCAGAAGAAACCCGGAGAAGAACTGTGACTGCTCCTCCAAGGGAGGCCTCCGGGCCTGCCCTGGCAGAGTGTTTGCAGGACCAGCCGGGTCTTCTCCGTCCGCGGGGTACCCGAGGTATCGCTAGCCTGCGGGAAATCGCCCCTCCATGACTCTTCCATTCGCTCTTTGTTTAGTGGCCTAGTCCTGAGACTGGAGCACTCGGAAAGGAGCGGAGCTGTCTCCTTTCCCAGGACCACAAAGCTGGGAGTCAAACCCAGCGTTTAAACTTGAGATCAGCGGCTTCTCTGACTAGGCGTAAAATTGGCACACCGAGAAGCTCCCATGGAGCTACGGAAAAAGACCTTTGTGATCCAGATTTGAGGCTTTTTTTACATTTGGCTTATTCCCATGGAAATACATAAAGCATTCTCTGTTCGCTGCCATCATTCAGAATACACACTAAGCTTAATGACACCCTTCTCTGGGAATTCTTCATGTAGTCTATATTTGGCCCAATGTATCTTGAAAGGCTCTCTTTACCTCATTTCATAAATTAGGTCTGTCTTGCTTAATTCATTAACAGCTCCCCTAATTAGTTATAATTTCATCACATGGAAGAGTGGATGTGATTAAGACCTGTCAAAGGTTCTGGTTCCACTATACTAATCTTAAGAAAGTTGCATGGCCTCCCTACGCCTGAGTATTCTATGTATAACATGGAAGCTTTGAACTAGGTCATTTTTCAGCCTTACTCTTTTTTTTAAATGTTGATGATTCTGTGAATTCTATGATCTTATTTTTCCACTCTCCATCTCCTGAAGAAACATTGAAATTAGAGGGAGCAAATCTCTTTCACTAAAACAGCCTGGTTTGAAAAAGCTGGTAATCTCTGAACTGTTTCTTCCCTGGAAAGGTAAACTCCCTCTGAACTAATTTTTTTTTCTCCTTGTGATAGCAGCAGCCACCAAGCAGCAACAGCCTTGAAGAGATGCTAGTTTTTCTTGACTTCTACAGTGACAGAGACCTTGAAAAAGTTGGTACCTCTGGCCTACGCTGCCATCATCCTACCACTCACCCCAAGATAACCCCGCCTGGACGTTAGTGCCTCCCTCTTTATTCCTCTGTGATCATCCAAATCAGCGCTTGACTGTTTATTTTCAAATTGCACAAGCCCAGCCCCCAGGTCTTCATTCGGGTTCTCAGCTGCTCTTGAAGGTGAATGAAGTCTTGCTTTTCAAAATCTTTTTAAAATTTTGTCTCGAACCAGGCGTGGTGGCGCACACTTGTAATCCTAATACTTGGGAGGCTGAGACAGGAGGATCATGTGTTCCCTGCCAGCCTCAGCTACCTTAGTGAGGCCCTCTGCAACTTAGTGAGACAGTGTTTCAAAATAAAGAATAAAAAATAGGGCTGGGGGTGTAGCTCGGAGGTATAATGCCCCTGGGTTCAATCCCCAGTACTGCAAAAAAAAAAAAATTGTCTTTGAGTAGAAGTATTTTAGGTCCTTGTATATATGTTCTGTTTGGCTTAGTTATATAGCAGAGGGCTCATTTACTCAGTCAGTAAATATGTTAAGGGACGGAGAACATAGTGAAAACAGTCAAGCCTCTGCTATAGAACTTGCATTCTAATGGGAGGTAAACATGTGTTAGAATGTGGTAGATGCTGTGGGAAAAAAATAACAGGAGAGAGAGAGTGCTAGTACATGTGTGTTGGAGTGTTGCTATTTTATATAGGATGGTCAAGGTGACCTTTGAGCAGAGTGTGGATATCTGCATTAAAAAGCATTCCAGGAAGGGGGAACAGCAGAGGCAAAGGCTCTATGGTGGAAATACGCTTGCTGTGGGGTAATTGTGGAGTCTTCATTAATCTTCCTGTTAACATTTAGTAAGAGTGCCTCTGATTTTTTTAAACTTTTTATTATAAAAATTTCCAACAATACATAAAAAGTAGGGAGTATAAAAAGCCCTATGTATTCATCACTCAGCTTTATCATAATCGACATTGTGCCAAATTTATTTCATATCTTCCCATTTCCGGTGTCTGTGTGTGTTATAAAGCAAATCTCATATATCAGATAATTTCATCTTTGAGAACTTCAGTTGTGGTTTACTTTTGCATATTGTTTTTAATGGGTTAGGCAGCACTGTGAGCTAAAGGACTGGTATGAAGTTTGTTCTCACCCTGTACCTTGTATCCCTATCCTGGATTAGGTACCAGGCTTAAGTTGTTTTCTGAGGAATAGACCACAGACCCTTGGAACATGTAAGGATCTAGAACATAGGTTCCCAAAGTGGGCCATGCCACTGCCGGGGCGGGGGAGGGGCACCAGAACAAAATATAGATAACATAAAAGAACACAAATTTGTCACTGTATCTTTCTGTTTATTCTCATAAAGAAGGTAGATTCCCAGGGGGTGCAGAGAAATTTTTTTTTCTGAAAAAGGGGCAGTATGCTAAATAAGTTTGGGAACCTATGATCTAGAAGAATGGCTCAGATTTTATCATGTGTCAGAATAACTTGGAGGGCTTGTTAAAACAGATTGCTGGCCGGGCGTGGTGGCGCACACTTGTAATCCCAGTACTTTGGGAGGCGGAGACCGGAGGATCCAGGTTCGCGGCCAGCCTCAGCTCTCTCTCTCTCTCCTTAGTGAGGTCCTCCGCAACTTCGTGAGACCCGGTTTCAAGATAAAGTATAAAAAATAGGGCCGGGGGCGTAACGCGGAGGTAGAACGCCCCTGCGTTCAATCCCCGGTACCGCAAAAAAAAAAAAAAATAGATTGCTGGGCCCCAACCTTGAAGTTTCTGCTTCACTAAGTCTCAGGAGGGTCCTGAGAATGAGAATTTTTAACAGGTTTCTAGGTGATACTGATGCTTCAGGCCATCGACCCTGTTCAGAACCACTGAGCTATAAAACCAAGTTTCAGTAGAAGTGTGTTAGGGATTAAGAGCACTACTATTTGAGGTGGGAATAGGATAAACTGAGGTATATGCAGAGCCCTGAGGACCTAAAATAGCAGTTCTTAATTTTGGCTTTATAGAATTACCTGGAGAGCTTTTAACAAATTTGATACTTAGAATCCATCCCTTTGAAATTGAACTTATTGGTTATAGGATGGGACTGTGCACTGGTATGGGTTAAAAGTTCCTCAGGTGATTACAGTATATAGCTCTGCTTGTGACCTACTGAAACAAAGCTTTTTAGCCTGCTCTTAGGATAGCTTTGCCATTCTTTACCATTAAAGCTTCATAGTTTAACAGATGAGTGTTTTGTTTTATTTATTCCCTGCTCCATGTGGTAGCTTCAGTGGTACAAAATTGCCTGGTATAGGGTGTGTGGTCTTTAGGATTAGAAGCAAGCAGGGGAACGGGTTTGTGCTTTTCTATGTATTGTATTTTTATCTGAGAGGTAAGTTCCAAGATGACTCCAGGGCATTATTTTGGCAATGACAATCCCAGTACTTGGGAGGCTGAGACTGGAGGATCCGGGTTCGCAGCCAGCCTCGGCTACTTAGTGAGGCCCTCCGCAACTTAGTGAAACCCTGTTTCAAAATAAAGAATAAAAAAATAGGGGTGGGGGTGTAGCTCAGAGGTAGAATGCCCCTGGGTTCAATCCCCAGTACCGCAAAAAAAAAAAAAAGTATATGTGTATGTATGCAAGGATGTCTCTTTTCATGTAAGGGTCTATATATATGCATAATAAAAGTGTGCCTCTGTATATACCACCCAGCTATCAAGTGGTGATAAAACCAATTTTTACCTACTTTTCACAGAACAGTGACTTGTTACCACAACAGCAGAGCCTGCCATCCCTAGCAGATCTCCAGTTGCTCCTGACATCATCCACTCCCTTGTCTCCCTTTGTGGCCTCCTAAATGCCCATCTCATTGGCCTGTGTTCAGCTGGTGGTATGGAGGGGTGCTGCCTAGCACTGACCTGGGATTGTGTGTGACCCACTGACCCAATGGTGAGAACTAACTGCCCATCTCTCCTAACTAATCATCCAAGAGGTAGATGAGACAAAGTGCAGGCCCTACTTTTTCCTGGTCTTTTTCTTCTTGCCCTATTAGAAAGTAGAGTGGCGATATGGAAATAGTATTACTTAGGGTATATGTGTGTGTGTGGGGGGGGGTTTCTTGGGAAGGAAGGGGAGAATATCTTAAGAAGTAGAAACGGAGTGATGAGACAAGAGAACTTAGATATGCTCGGGAGAGCTGGGGGTGTATAGCTCAGTAGTAGAGTGCTTGCCTCGTATGTGCAAGACCATGGGTTTTACTCCTAGCACACACAAAGGTATGCTTGGGAGCTGCCTTGAGTAATGATCCCAGAAGAGGCCGCATATGCTTATGAATCAACCTTGATATTAAAGCCTTTTGTGTCCCTCTTCCAGTAGCTACCAGAACCTCATTTGTTATACTGAGACTTAAGAATGCCAAAATTCAGCTGGCACAGTGGCACACACCTGTAACCCAGTACTTGGGAGGCTGAAACAGGAGGATCACAGGTTTGAGGCCAGCATGCAGTAACTTAGACCCTGTTTCAAAATAAAAAGGGGTGGGGTGTAGCTCAGTGGTTCAAACCCTAGTGTACCCCTCATACACACACACACACGAAGGCCAAAATTCCCTAATATTTTCCTCTGTTCCACCAAGTTAGAGCTAGGCCTTGCATCTGGTCAGTTTCAGGAAGAGACTGAGACTCCCAAAGGGTGAGATGAAAGGTGTGAAGGGACTAAGGCCTCAGTAATTCTTCCCCAGGGAAACTTTTCCCATTGTTTGTGGAAATCTGTTTCCCATCCCATCACCCCACCATATTCCACGGAACAACAGGGACTTAACAAAGGATTGTGTCCTTATTTTTCATCACTAGGACATCAAAGGCCAGTTCTGGAATGATGATGATTCAGAAGGAGATAATGAATCAGAGGAATTTCTTTATGGCGTTCAGGTGAGGTTACATCCTCCAAGACTCTAGATTTTACTCTGAATACATCAGGGGTGAAAAATGAGTGGAGCAGAGATGAGTGGGGATCAAGTGTTGGTGTGGTCTGATTGTGGTGTTGTCCCACGTCCTTGCTCCGGCTTGGGACTCGTACCTGTCCCAGAGTAAACTACATCTTCTGTACATGGAGACCACTCATGTTGTTAGTCAGAAAAAATTTTTTTTCAGACTTTTCTCACTAGCCATTGAGGGTTATTTCATTCATTAGGGTGAATGCTTAAAAGATCACTCTACTGGCAGTTGCTTACTGTCATTACTGTCCAGGGTATAATCCTAAGCAAAAATGCTCAGATTCTCAGAATGCTCTTCAGGTTGAACCAATCTAAGTTAAAATCTATACTCTTTAGCCTGTTCTGAGTTTTCATAGAAGGTCAAGGTCTAAGAAGAAAAGCTAGATATTTAAGAATGTGAACTCAACAAGGCCTACATTTGATTTGCTGAAACTACTTAGAGTGGTGTTATGGGGAAGACTTGTCAATGAAATCCCTAGCTAAGGCTATCACCAGGAACCCCTTCATATAAGTGGCTTTCGCTTCTGTACAGCTGCTGTTGGTTTTCTCTGTTCCTGGTGTCTCCTCATGTCCTTTTTATTTTCATCTCTCTTTCCCCCTTTGTCTATCTTTTCCACCTCTCCTACCACCAACATTTTTGTTGCTATAATAGGGGAGCTGTGCAGCTGACCTGTATCGACACCCACAGCTTGATGCAGACATTGAAGCCGTGAAGGAGATCTACAGTGAGAACTCTGTATCCATCAGGTGGGACCCCACTTCAGGATGGCAGGGGAGCAAACCACTTCTATCTGAGTTGTTAAAAGGGTAGAGGTTTTTTTTTTTTTCCCTTTTTATGGTATAACGGAATAAATGAAGAGTTTAACGATAGAAGTTGCTCAAAATACTTACGCTTGGCTGACAGGAGGGTTTGGGAAGTAAAGCTACATTTCTTAGAAGTTTCCTCTTAGCCAGATGCAATGGTCCATGCCTGTAATCCCAGCTATTTGGGAGGCTAAGGCAGGATGATCACAAATGTGAAGCCAGCCTTAGCAACATAGCAAGACCCTGTCTCAAGATAAAAAAAGGGCTACGGATATAACTCAGTGGTAGAGTGCCCCTGGGTTCAATCCCAAGTACCACAAAGTAAGGAAAAAAACAAAAAGGAAGGAAGAAGAGGTTTCCTTTTATCCTAAATCCCTCTAAGCCAATATTTCATCTTTGAGGTAAGAAGGGCTTTTCCGCTGGAGAGGGCCCTGATCATGTAAGTGGCTTGAGGCTATATACCTAAGATCCTAAATACAGGACTGTCTTCTACCCCTTCCTCTCTTCTGTCCTAGGCTTAGTTCTTCCTCTGCCTCAGTCTCTGTTTTCTTCTCTCTCTCTCTTTTTTTTTTTATTGTGTGTGTGGTACTAGGAATGGAACCCAGGGGCCTTCTACCTCTGAGCTACACCCCCAGCCCAATTTTATATTTTTTTATTTGAAAACAGGGTCTCACTAAGTTGCTGAGAGCCTTACTAAATTGCTGAGGTTGGCTTCGAACTTGATATCCTCCTGTCTCATCCTCCCAAGTACTGGGATTACAAGCGTGTGCCACCATGCCCAGCTTCTCTATTTCCTTCTTTCTCCCATAATGAGACTCACCTGTGATTGCCTGTATCTCTATAGAGAATATGGAACTATCGATGACGTGGACATTGACCTCCACATCAACATCAGCTTCCTCGATGTAAGTGGTGCTAGTACCTGCCAACAACATGTCTATCTGGACTTGTGGATTTTGTCATGTAAGCCAGGAGTCTTGTTCCTGAGTACTGTATTTGGAGCACATATTCTTCATCTCTGTCTTTCCTAGACCATCAGCAGACAGTGGTGTGTACTGTCATGTGCATGTGTGTGTCATACAGGGGAAACTTCAAGTCTGTTCCTCTCTGTTGTAAACTTCTTTTCCCCTATTTTTTTTAGGAGGAAGTATCTACAGCCTGGAAGGTCCTCAGGACAGAACCTATTGTATTGAGGCTGCGATTTTCTCTCTCCCAGTACCTTGATGGACCAGGTAAAGGCAATGACTCTGGGCAAGTGGATGCTCTGAGTGTGGTCTAATTCAGATTCCTAAGTTAACTGCAATAGAGAAAAACTAGGAATAAGGCCCTTGGGCTCAATCTACAGGCCATTAGTAGGAGATTTTCATTTTCCAGTCATTGGTGTTTTCATCCCCATTCACCTGATAGCTATTCCCTAATGGCCTTTTTGGTTAATGACATTGTTTCAGTTGGGTGTGGTACACACGCCTGTAATCCCAGTACTTGGGAGGCTGAGACAGGAGGATCGCAGGTTCAAGACTAGCCTCAGCAACTTAGCGAGACTCTCAGCAACCTAGCAAGGTTCTATTTCAAAATAAAAAATTAAAATAGGGCTGGGGGTATAGCTCAGAGATAGAATGCCTCTGGGTTCAATCCCTGGTACCAAAAACAGAAGAAATTGTTTTTCTCAGGTTCCAAAATATTATTTATTCTTCCCCTTCCCCTCAACTTCCCATTGAAGATATTTGAAATTTACCCTTTGCCTCAGAAGTTTTCTCCTCCATTATTATTGTTTAGAGTATGCAGCATCTACTGCTTTTAGAATCTAAGGAAACTATTCCATTGAATTGTGGCTTTGGACTCCCAGGAGGATAGAGATGTGTACATACTGGGAACTTTCTCTTCTCTTTGCAGAACCATCAATTGAGGTTTTCCAGCCGTCGAATAAGGAAGGATTTGGGCTGGGTCTTCAGTTGAAAAAGTAAGAACTTTGATCTTTTCTGGTCATGGATATGTGAGGGAAAAAGAGTTGACATATATGTTTTTTTTTTTTTTTTTTTGCGGTACCAGGGATTGAACGCAGGGGCATTCTACCTCCACGCTACACCCCCGGCCCTATTTTTTATACTTTATTTTGAAACCGGGTCTCACGGAGTTGCAGAGGGCTTCACTAAGTAGAGAGAGAGAGAGAGAAAGAGAGAGAGAGACAGACAGGGAGAGAGAGAGAAAGAAAGAGCTGTGGCTGGCCGCGAACCTGGATCCTCCAGTCTCCGCCTCCCAAAGTACTGGACATATATGTTAGTCAGCTTCCATTAGAGTGACAAAATACCTGAGATAGTCAACTTAGAAGGAGGAAAGGAGCCAGGCATGGTAGTGCACGCTGTAATCCCACTACTTGGGAGGCTGAGACAGGAGGATCATAGGTTCAGGGCCAGCCTCGGCAACTTCGCTAGACCCTCAGAAACTTAGTAAGATCCTGTTTCAAAATATAAAATAAAGTAGGGCTGGGGGTGTAGCTCATAGGTAGAAGGCCCCTGGGTTCAATCCTCAGAACCACCAAGAAAAATAATAAAAAAAGGAAGAGGAGGAGGAAAGGTTTATTTATTTATTTATTTTTGTGATACTGGGGATTGAACCCAGAGGCATTTTAGTTCTGAGCTACACCCCCAGCCCTATTTCATTTTTCTTTTTTTAATTTTGAAACAGGGTCTCACTAAGTTGTGGAGGGCCTCACTAAGTAGCTGAGGCTGGCCATGAACCTGTGATTCTCCCGTCTCAGCCTCCCAAGTACTGGGATTACAAGCGTGCGCCACCACACCTGGCTGGAAAGGTTTATTTTGACACACAGTTTCAGAGGTTTCAGTCCTTGATCACTTGGGTCTGTTGTTTTGGGCCTTTGGTGGCACAGTACATCATGGCAGGAGTTTCATGGTGGAAAAGGCTTATTTATTTCATGGCAGTGGGAAGGAAAAAAAAGGAAGAGGAGGGGCTGGGGTTCCAATATCCCCTTCAAGGGTATGCCCCCAATGACCTAACTTCCTCTTTCTAGGCAGCACCTCCACCTCCCAGTAGCACCACAGGCTGGGGATCAAGCCTTTAACATATGGGCCTTTTGGGGGACATTCAAGATCCAAACTAAGCTGGATATTGTGGCGCATGCCTGTAATCCCAATACTTTGGAGGCCTAGACAGGAGGATCACAGGTTAGAGGCCAGCCTCGGCAATGCAGGGAAATTCTCAGTAACCTAGCAAGATCCTATTTCAAAACGAAAAATAAAGCCTGGCGTGGTGGCACACACTTGTAATCCCAGTACTTTGGGAGGCAGAGACCGGAGGATCCGGGTTCGCGGCCAGCCTCAGCTCTCTTTCTCTCTCTCTCTCCCTGTCTCTCTTTCTTTCTCTCTCTACTTAGTGAGGCCATCCACAACTTCGTGAGACCTGGTTTCAAAATAAAGTATAAAAAATAGGTCCGGGGGTGTAGCATGGAGGTAGAACGCCCCTGGGTTCAATCCCCGGTACTGCAAAAAAAAAAAAAAAACGAAAAATAAAAAAGGGGCTGGAGGTATAGCTCAGAGGTACAATGTCCCTGGGTTCAGTCTCTAGTACCACACACACAAAAAGATCCAAACTATAGCAAAACATGTGAATAGATAGAGCCTCTCCATTTTAAAATGTCTTTCTGAAATATGCCTGGAAAAGCTAAAATAAATTTGGGGAGCCAAATTTATGTTGTGGAAGGGAACCTCCACATGGTTCTTGGATGTCAAACCTTGAGACTTCCTGGAAGTTTAGGGAGAGGCTCATCACTATTTAGCATTTGAAGAAAAGTTCAACCCTCGAATCAGGGTCAGGCTATTCATGTTTCTTCTTGTGATATCCTCAGAGTAGGACTCCTTAGACAATTTTAGTTTACCGAATGTGTTGAGAATTTTGTGCTAAGTATTTGGTATACAAAGAAATAAAGGACATTTTTCTATCTCAGTAGTGTTCCAAAAGAATCCAATGGATACTTGTGCTAATACAGTAAATATGTAAGGTTTAGGAAAAACACAGCAAGGAGTAACTCAGTCTGGTGGCAGGTGAGAGCTATGAGTGAAAGAAGGAAAGGGAAATGATTAATTGTTTCAAGTATGGATATGTGTTATCCACATAGACAAACTCTAAGAGTGGATAACATTTGTATGAACATCGTCACATTGAGCAGCATGTGTATAGGGAGTTTCAAGTAGTTAAAGTGCTAGGAAAATGCAAGGTGAGAGTCAGGTGCAGTTGTGCACGCCTGTAATCCCAGTACTTGGGAGGCTGAGACAGAAGGATCACAGGTTTGAGGCCAATTTCAGCAACTCAGTGAGACCCTTTTTTTTGTTTTAGTTTTGTTTTGTTTTGCAGAACTGGGGATTGAACCCAGGGGCATTCTACCTCCGAGCTATACCCCCAGCCCTATTTTTTGTTCTTTATTTTGAAATGGTCTCACTAAGTTGTGGAGGACTTCATTAAGTAGCTGTGGCTGGCCGCAAACCTGGATCCTCTGGTCTCAGCCTCCCAAGTACTGGGATTACAAGCGTGCACCACCATGCCCAGCTTGAGACCCTGTTTGAAAATTTAAAAAATTAAAAGTAGGGCTGGGGATTTAGCTCAGAGGTAGAATGCACCTGGGTTCAACCCCCATGCCACAATAAATAAAGATCTGGGGATATAGCTCAATATCAGCGTTTGCCCTGCATGCACGAGGCCCTAAGTTCAATTCCCAGTATCAAGTACCGGAAAACAACAAAAAACCTAAGGAGGAGAATAGTACGATCCCAAAGGCAGAGAAGTAGGGAAAAGTTCAAATCAAGAGAGGATCATGGGCTTTTGTCTCCTTTAGGCAGTGAGAACATTGAAGACTTTTAAGAAAAGAGTTAGTTTTAGAAAAACTATTCGTATACAGAAGGGGTAGGAGGGGATAAAACAAAAGACCAGAACTAGTTTAGTAGGAGGCTTTTGTATACTGCGAGTGAGATGCTGAAGACCTGAGCTAGAGTGTGACTGTAGGTTAGAATGAAGATGAGAGATTTGTGGGTTATAAAGTCTAATTAGACTTGAGGACTGATTTGGATATGTGAAATATGGTCACAAGAGCCAAGGAATAGTGGAAAATTACCCTAGGTTTCCAGCTGAGATGTCTAGGTAAGTGATACAACAATTTAAATAGGGATATAAGAAGAGGAGCAGGGGCTAGGATGTAGCTCAGTGGTAGAACACTTGGATGACACAAACCAGACCCTGGGTTTGATCCCCAGCACTGCAAAAAAAAAGAGAGAGAGCAGGTTTGTAGGATGAGAATAGACAATCCCATTTAGACATGTTTAAAGGTAACTTTGGAATATGCAAGTGCAGATGCTCCATATACAGTATGTCAATTTGGTACTTACAGGGGAGGTTAGATTTGAAGATATGCATCAGTGTGTGGGTGGAAATTATAACCAGTGAATATGAGATTTCGAAAGGAGAGCATGATAGAGTGAAAAGAAAATAGAATCAAGGACAAAATACCTTTGAACACCCAGACTAAATACCCACAAAACCAGCAAAAGAAGCAGCAGCACTGGAGATAAGTTGGAAAAGTCAGAGAAGAATAAAAAGAGAATGGTGTCACAGAAGACAAGGGAAGAAACTCTTCAAGGAGGGCCAGATACCAGAGAAGATAAGAGGACACCTTAGGAGTTTCTATTGGATTTCACATCAAGATGAGAACAATTTTAGTGTAGTAGTGAAGGTGGTAACCACAATACAGAAAGTTGAGAAGTGAATGGTTGACAACAAAGTAGAAACAATAGGTATGAATCGAGACATTCAGACAAGTGCAGAAGGGGAAGAGTGAGGTAAACTGAAGTGCAGAAAGTTGAATTTTTTTGTAGACCTTTGGGAAACAAGATGACAAGAGACATGGATGATTGACAGATAGAGGTCCCTAAAGAAGGCAAAGGGCTGAGATAGAGCACAGAGAAATCTATCTTAAATAGGAGGGTAACCTTGTCTCCAGAGAGTGGATGGATTGAGGTAAGGGTGAAATGGAATTGGATTTTTAGTAGTGTTAGAAAATTAAGAAAGCTGATTAAGTGACAGATTTCTCTAATAAGTAGGAAAAGAGGTTTTTGGTTGTAGGTAAAATTAGCTTGAAAAAGTTGATGAAGACTTAGACTAATATCAGAGAGACATGATAGACCTGATCAAAGACAAGTGAAAGGATTGACAAGTCTGGTGTGTCATAACCATAATTTTTTTTTTTTTTTGCGGTACTGGGGATTGAACCCAGGGGTGTTTTACCTCCGAGCTACACCCCCACCCCATTTTTTATACTTTATTTTGAAACCGGGTCTCACGAAGTTGCAGAGGGCCTCACTAAGTAGCTGAGGCTGGCCGTGAACCCGGGTCCTCCGGTCTCCGCCTCCCAAGTACTGGGATTACAAGCGTGCGCCACCATGCCCGGCCCCCATAACTATAATTTTTTAAACCATAGACCATAATTGGTTTTTTTTGGTGGTGGTATTGGTATTAAACCCAGGGCCTCATGCATGCTAGGCAAGCACTCAACCACTGAGCTACATCTCCAGCCCCTTTCCCCCCACTTTTTTTGTAGTACTAGGAATTGAACCCAAGGGTGCTCTACTACTGAACTATACCCACAACCCTTTATATTTTTTTATTTTGAAGCAAGGTCTCACTAAGTTACTGAGGCAGGCCTTAAACTTGTGATCCTCCTTTCTCAGCATCCCAAGTACTGGGTTTACAGGAGTGTACCACCTCACCTGGCTCCCCATCTTTTTTAATTTTATTTTGAGAGAGTCTTGCTAAGTTGCCAGGGTTGGCTTCAAACTTGTGATCCTCCTGTCTCGGCCTCCCAAGTAGCTGGGATTATAGGCATGCACCACCACACCCAGCTGCAAACCATAAATTTGGAAATGTAATTTTTCACCTAATAAGGTCAGTACCTGTTGTCTCCCCAGTTCTTTTCTTCACTATTTACAAGGCAGCAGCCGGTATTCACTTCAGTCCTACCATTTCTGTTCTGCTCTCAGTCATCCCTCACAGTAAATCTCAAGGTTCACTACCTATGAAGATCACCTTCGAGGTCTCCCTTAAAAAGCAAAGCAAAGCATCTCAGAATTTTTCTGGTCCATTAGGCTAGGTAGTGGAAGTAGGTAATTATTCCCTAGGGTACAGAAGATGCTTTAGGACAGTATGTTGCCATGTGCTAAGGTCATATCAAGGTCTTCAGATACACATGCCCTACCACAACCGGCTTTACAGTCCTTGGATCTAAATTTAAAATCAGTTGTTTCTGTTAGTACTTATTTCTTGACCAACTCTTCTTCCTGATCTTGCCTAAGCCTATTCTCTAATTCCTCAGGATCCTGGGTATGTTCACATCCCAACAATGGAAACATCTGAGCAACGATTTCTTGAAGACCCAGCAGGAGAAGAGGCACAGTTGGTTCAAGGCAAGTGGTACCATCAAGAAGTTCCGGGCTGGCCTCAGTATCTTCTCACCCATCCCCAAGTAAGAGCTCCCCTAGAGCCGGTCGTCTAATCATCTCAATCTTGTGTTAGCCTAACGTTTATCATCTTGAATACCTAAACTAATCTTTTCTATCCTCTCCCTGGGTTCTCTAGATTCTATATCTTTAACTACTAACACCACTCACATGGCTCTATCCCCTTTGTATCCTTGCTCTTCTACCACTGACCCAATGTTATCCTTTATATAAAATACAATAATTCCTAGCTTATGGTAATGTATTTGGAAATATGTATGCTGATTTTACCATCTTTCCTTTGTTTGGTTCTAATCCTAATCTCTGTCTCAAGGAGGCAGAATCAGAGAATAAGCACCAACTCCTTGCTCTTATGCAAAGGATACATTAATTTATTATGTAGTTTCTGGAAATAAATGTTGCTCCCTTTTTTTTTTATCCCAGGGCTTCACTCCCCCCCCCCATGCCTCTGATCTTCCCCAAAGCAGAAACAAACTTAGATTTATACCATCCCAGGCACTATTATTATTATTTTTTTTTTTTTGCAGTACTGGGGATTGAGCCCAGGGGCATTCTACATCCAAGCTACACCCCTATCCCTATTTTTTATTCTTTATTTTGAAACAGGGTCTCACTAAGTTGTGGAGGACCTCACTCAGTAGCTGAGGCTGGCCATGAACCTGCGATCCTCCTGTCTCAGCCTCCCAAGTACTGGGATTACAAGTGTTCATCACGACACCTGGCTTACAGTACAACTATTTCTTTTTTTTTTTTTTTTTTTT
>PVJS01032224.1:0-22915 GCA_004027185.1 Glis glis | reverse complement strand
TGTAATCCCAGTACTTTGGGAGGCGGAGACCGGAGGATCCGGGTTCGCGGCCAGCCTCAACTCTCTCTCTCTCTCTCTCTCTCTCTCTCTACCTAGTGAGGCCCTCCGCAACTTCGTGAGACCCGGTTTCAAAATAAAGTATAAAAAAAAATAGGGCCGGGGTGTAGCGCAGAGGTAGAACGCCCCTGGGTTCAATCCCCGGTACCGCAAAAAAAAATATATGTATCCTGCATGGTGGCGCACACCTGCAATCCCAGTATTTGGGAGGCTGATTCAGGAGGATCTCAAGTTCAAGGTCACTTTCAGCAACTTAGAGAGATCCTGTTTCAAAATAAAATAAAATAAGGCTAGGGGTATGGATTGGAAGTAGAATGACTCTGAGTTCAATCCCCACCCCAAAATATCCCCCTCAAAACACCTATAAATTTTTATACACCTTGACCCCTCGTTCTACCTCTAGTGATCTATCACCTAGAAATACTCAAGCCTATATGCACACATTTAAGGATAAAGATGTTTCTTATGATGCTGTAATAGCAAATAATTGAAAACCATATTCATGTCCAACAATGAGGGATGATTAAAATGAACTGTAACTCATTCCCCAAATTTTTACGACCTCCCCACCTCCAACACAGGATTAGTTAAAAAGTACAATGTTAATAAAAGTTAGAAGATAGTACATACAAGGACCCAGAATGACATTCCAAGAGGAAATCGCAAGGGCATGGTCGGGGGCAGTCCACTGCTGGAGAGCAGCTCAGCATAGTACCAAGCCCCTCCGAGGGGAGTGAATCATCTACTTGGAAATCTCAGGGATAAATATGCCAACAATCCCGCTGACTCAGAACAAGGGCGTGCATACAGACACGGCTGATGTCACCACTTCCTGCCCGCGCAGCCGTGGAGGGGAGGAGAGGCCGGTGGCAGGTAGAGAGGCAGTGGCGAGGCACCCTGCCTGCTGTCCCTTTGCTTTCCCCTTCTCTCGAACTGTAAACATCCGGAACGTGCTTGTCACTCTGTACCTGCAGGGGCTTGTCCTATTTGGCTGAGATGAAGTTTTCTCAAGTCGGGGGACCATGTACTTTCTTAAGGTCCTGCCGGGCTCTGGGGTCTGTTCCTGTGTGTGACAGCCCTGGGCCTCCACTGTTGCTCTAGGGACGGTCAGGATCTGCATTTCTCTTTGCAAGCAGATTAATCCACTCACTATTATCTGATCAGGGCTCCCTTGCTGCTGTTGGCAAGTCAGGCTGGCCTGTCTCTGCAAGAGTCCACCCGGAAGGGCTGGGGAAGCCCGCTAGAGGGGCTGAAAGTTGCCTTTGTATCCGGTTTCCTTAATTCCACAACTCTGATAGGCTGCCCTGCACTTATTTTGTCTTTCTTTCTCTTTCTTTCTTTCTTTCTTTCTTTCTTTCTTTCTTTCTTTCTTTCTTTCTTCTTTCTTTCTTTCTTTCTTTCTCTCTCTCTCTCTCTTTCTTTCTTTTCCCTTCCTTCCTTCCTTCCTTCCTTCCTTTCTTTTCCTTCCTTCCTTCCTTTCTTTCTTTTCCCTTCCTTCCTTCCTTCCTTCCTTTCTTTTTCTTTCTTTCTTTCTTTTTCCTTCTTTCCTTCCTTCCTTCCTTTCTTTTCCCTTCCTTCCTTCCTTCCTTCCTTCCTTCCTTCCTTCCTTCCTCTTTCTTTTTCTTTCTTTCTTTCTTTCCCCTTCCTTCCTTCCTTCCTTTCCTTCCTTCCTTTCTTTCTTTTTCCTTCCTTCCTTCCTTCCTTCCTTCCTTCCTTCCTTCCTTCCTTCCTTTCTTTCTTTCCCCTTCCTTTTTTCCTTTCTTTCTTTTCCCTTCCTTCCTTCCTTTCTTTCTTTCTTTCTTTCTTTCTTTCTTTCTTTCTTTCATAGTACTGGGGGTCGGACCCAGGGGCATTTTACCACCAAGCTATGCCCCCAGTCCTATTTTATTTATTTTTGCATGGTAATGGGATTATAACCCAGGGCATTCTTCCACTGAGCTACACCTCCAACCCTATTTTATTCTTTTATTTGGAAACAGGGTTTCACTAAGTTGCGGAGGGCCTTACTAAATTGCTGAGGCTGTCTGCAAATCTGCAATCCTCCTGTCTCAGCCTCCCAAGTACTGGGATTACAAGTGTGCGCCACCACGCCTGTCTGGCTGTCCTGTACTTAGAGGGAGTCTTCTGACCTCAGAAACAAGTGTGCTAAGGTAGAAAGAGTCAAGGAGTTGAATTCAGAACACCTGGCTTTCTCTCTTACTAGCTACGTTTCCATGAGGAAAAACAAGTCAATTCACCTTTCTGAGCATTATCTTCCTTGTCAATAAAATCAGTATAATAATAAGCACATTCTGGGATTATTAGAAGGCAGGTTATGGGCACTGTGAGGTTTGGCTGGAGAAGACCAAGACCAAAGAAACCCAAGAAACGGGGCGAATGCAAAGAAAAACACCCCAACCATCCCCCTGTCTCCTAGCCAAGGACTTTACCAAATTTGGCCCAACTTCAAGCCCACCAATCTGCGGGATACATGACTGCTCCTGACACTCCCTCCCTTCCTAACCCATAAAAAGCCCCAGGACTTGAGACTCTCATAGGTTCTCTCCCTGGGCAGTTGCTCCCTCCCAGGCTTTTACCCCAAATAAAGCCTGTTCCTTGCTGTCGAGCCGTGCCCCTTTGGCTCTATATTTCCTAACACAGGTAATATATATTCAAGTCTGGGTTTGCACCCTAGCACCACCTGGTTTTCAAACACATTGGCTGTCACCATCAAACTTAGAACACTGTACCTAATCACCTGACCTCTGACCTCAAATTCATTTTGACCAAAATGGCCTTTTTCTGTTAGTTTTAACCACACATCTCTCCCGGTCACTGTTTATTGTGTTATGTTCATTTGTTGCAGTGCTGGGGATAGAACCCAAGGCCTTGTGCATGTTAGGCATACACAATTCATTACATACACACACACACACACACACACACACACACACTCATTTATAATTTTTTTTGTGTGGTACTCTGTCAGCTGTATCCCCCAGCCCTTTTAATTAATTAATTAATTTATTTATTTACTTATTTATTTATTTATTTATTTATTTTTGGTACTGGGGATTGAACCCAGAGGCATTCTACCTCCAAGCTATACCCCCAGACTGATTTTATTTCTTATGTGGAAACAGGGTCTCATTAGGCTGCTGAGGGCCTCGCTAAATTGACATGTCTGGCTTTGAACCTGTGATCCTCCTATCTCAGCCTCCCAAGTACTGGGATTACAAGTGTGTGCTACCACGCCTGACTATCCCCAGCCCCTTTTTTTTTTTTTTTGCGGTACTGGGGATTGAACCCAGGGACGTTCTACCTCCGCGCTACACCCCCGGCCCTATTTTTTATACTTTTATTTTGAAACCGGGTCTCACGAAGTTGTGGAGAGCCTCACTAAGTAGAGAGAGAGAAAGAGACAGGAAGAGAGAGAGAGAGAGAGCGAGAGAGCTGAGGCTGGCCGCGAACCCGGATCCTCCGGTCTGTGCCTCCCAAAGTACTGGGATTACAAGCGTGCTCCACCACGCCCGGCTATCCCCAGCCCTTTTAATTTCGAGACAGGATCTCACTAAATTGCCCAGACTGGCCTTGAATTTGCAATCTTCCTGCCACAGCCTCCTGAGTTGCTGGGATTATAGGCGTGTACTACTACACCCTGCTGAGATTATTTTTAATTGCCTGTTACTTTGTATGTTCATATAATGGAAGCCTGAGGGACATACACTCAATTATTGCCCTTGAGTAAAAAAAAAAAAACAGTGTTTTTCTGGAAATCCAAGAGCCAACTTCTTCTACCTGGCTCTAGACTTTAGGGTTGATGGCATCACAGTGGTGGGAGCACCTGTGGAAGAGGTCACATGGTGGGACAGGAAGACAGAGACTGCGGAAGGGCCAGTTTTGCTCTTTTTATAACAACCCACTCTCTTGCAGGAACTAACTCACTCACTCCAAGAAACCAACATTAATCACTTTGGAGTGTAACCCCCCCCCACCCCGTGTCCTACCCACCTAACCACCTCCCTCTGCGCCCATCTCTTAAAGGAACATGCCACCTCTTAACATCATCACACTCGGGACTAAGCTTCCAACACGTGACTCTCTTGGGGACACACACAAACCATATGCAAACTATAGCAACTGGTTACTCCAGGCACTGCAATATATATCTCTAACTTTTCAGTCTGGAGTCAATATTGCATTACTTAACATAAACCATGGAAGGCTTGAAACCACACAAGTCCTTTACTACCTCCCTGCTTGGTGTTATGGGTATCAAATGCATTACATCTATGTTAGAAACCCCACAAGACAATGTTATCACTTTTGTTTTATACATTCAGAAAATTTAGAGAAATTAGCAGGAACTGGGCATGGGTCGAACACCTGTAATCCCAGTACTTGAGAGACTGAGGCAGGAGGATCGCAGGTTTGAGGCCAGCCTCAGCAATTTAGCAAGACTCCGTTTCAAAGTAAAAAATAAAAAGGGCTGGGAGTGTAGCTCAGAAGTAGAATGTCCTGGGTTCAATCCCCAGCACAAGAAAAGAAAAGAAAAGAAAAAAGAAGAGAAAAGAAAAGAAAGAAGAAAAAGATAACATTGATAAAATATCTGTAATTTTCTGATAGGAAAGTATTCTTAGTAAAATGCCTAGATGATCTGAGCACTTTATAGCTAGTGAATTCTATTATTCAATTTCTTCTTATTACACCCAAGTAACTGGCTTAAATTATCTTTCTTTCTTAGGCTTCTAGACCTGCCTTATTAGATGCAATTCTAGGATCATAAGCAGTTTTAAAAAGAAACATAAAACAAAATCTCTCCATTTGCTTCACTTTTGGGAAAACATTAGCATTGCCAGGAATTTCACAGCAATGACATTGTCAAGGCAGGAAACTTAGCATGTCTTCCACAAAGATATATCTCACATTCTGATAGGTAAACCTGAAGGGGAAGTGTGGTGTGTGTGTGTGTGTGTGTGTGTGTGTGTGTGTGTGTGTGTTTTACTGGAGATTGAACCCAGGGGCATTCTACCTCCGAGTTACTCCCCCAGCCCTATTTTATTTTTATCTTTGAAACGGTCTCACTAGGTTAATGAGAGTATCACTACTTGCTGAGTTTGTCCTCGAACCTGTGATCCTCCTGTCTCAGCCTCCCAAGTACTGGGATTACAGGCATGCAACACCATCCCTGGCTGGGAATTTTCTTTGAAGTTGCTTTGGGCCTTTCAGTTTTTTAATAATGTGCTCACCAGGTGGATGTTCTTAGGACAACCACAAGAGCATCTGAGACATCCTGAGTATACCTCACCTCCAAGGATAGTACCACTGTAAAACAACTTAGTACCAACTAAAACTTCTGTCTATATTTGTGAAAAGTTTATGAAATACTCTTGGAAAACAGGTTGGGGTGACAACTATCTTCCAATCCCCTATTACAATGATAACAAGTGTAATTTGGTACTGCAACCCTGTAACATCTTAGGTCTCCACTCCACCTCTTACAAGCCCTGTAGAAGGAGTGAAGGAAAAGGGAGCCTCATCACTCTCACAGGATAAAGCGCGGGGGTTATTTTGTTTGTTTGTTTTTGTTTTTGTTTTTGGGTTTTTTTGTGGCACTGGGGGATGGAATCCAGAGGCATTCTACCTCTGAGCTACACCCCCAGCCCTATTTTTTATTCTTATTTTGAAACAGGGTCTCACTAAGTTGTAGAGGGCCTCACTAAGTAGATGAGGCTGGCCGCGAACCTGTGATCCTCCTGTCTCAGCCTCCCAAGTACTGGGATTACAAGCATGCACCATCACGCCTGGCTGTTTTTTTTTTTTTAACAACTCCACAATTTATCTGCACTACTGTACCTGCAAATGAATCTGGAACTCAAGAGCAATTAAAATTCAAACATGAAGCCGGGCGTGGTGGCACACGCTTGTAATCCCAGTACTTGGGAGGCTGAGACCGGAAGATCCAGGTTCGCAGCCAGCCTCAGCTACTTAGTGAGGCCTCTGCAATTTAGTGAGACCCTTTTTCAAAATAAAGAATAAAAAATAGGACTCGGGGTATAGTCCAGAGGTAGAATGCCCCTGGATTCAATCCCCAGAACCACCAAAAAAAAAAAAAAAAAAAAATTCAAACATAAAGCCAGGCATGGTGGGTGGCCCCAGTACTTGGGAGGCTGAGACAGGAAGATCGCAGGTTTGAGGACAACCTCAGCGATTTAGTGATTTAGTGAGACCCTCAACAATTTAGTGAGATTCTGTTTCAAAATAAAAAACAAAAAGGGCTGGGAGTGTAGTTCAGAGGTAGAATACCCCTGGGTTCAATCCCAGTAACAAAAAAAAAAAAAAAAAAGAGAGAGACAACAGCTAAGATCCAGGGATATAAATCTTTGCCAGATTAGAACTTCTTTATTCTCCAGAGAAGGGGTTTTCCCTCCCCCTCTTTTAAAAATGATACAAAATAAAACATTTTTATGGTTTACTTATTTATTTGGTACTGAGGATCGAATCCAGGGACATTCTACCTCCGAGCTACAGCCCCAGCCCTTTTTTTTTATTTTGTATTTTGAAACAGGGTCTCACTAAGTTGCTGAAGATGACCTTGAACCTGGAATCCTCCTGTCTCAGCCTCCCAAAGACTTGGATGACAGGAGTGCATCACCTCACCTGGCAGGAATATTAGTTACCCTTCCTACAATTCACAGACTTTCATGGGGCAACAGGCACTGAGAGGGACAGGTAAAACAGAGCTATTGCTGGTTTACAAAGAAAAACCAAAATTCCGACTTCATGTAATAAATGGTTCCAATCACACTTAGCTCTCATGTAACTTATTATGCCCTTTGTTTTTCTTATAGTCACTGTTTAAACACTTATTAAATAATTTCCAGGCTTTGCCACCTACAACTCTGTATGAGTGCTTTAAAAAAAAAAAAGTCTCCCACTGATCAGTTTCATACTGCAGCAAAGAATTTAGCCAGCCATGGAATCTGGTTAACTTCAAAGCAGAGGCCAGATTTAGTAATGGAGAAGAAAGCCCTTCGATGTTATGTTACAGCCCATGAGTTAATCCAAAAAGTTCTGGTGGGCTTAGTTGTAGATAGGAAAAGGAATCTAGCTAGATGTTGAAAAATATTTTTATGTAGGCAGGCCAGAGCATTCTTATCTGAGGTCTCTCTAATTGGATGCCATGGAGTGATGCACTTAATGTAAACTGTGATATAAGAATGAAATGTCAAATTGCAAAACAAGATAACATGACAGTGGGGGGGGGTGAAAGTTAACTAGCGACAGTTAAAGCTCAGAGCATTACTTATTTAAAACCAAGTCACATAATTGCATTCTGGCCAACTGGAACTTGGTGCATGGCTCAAATTTTATCTAATTACTGTAACTTGTTTCAAAAAATAAAAAAATCAGAATATGTTTAAGCCCAGATAATCATTTAGTGGCCATAACAATGATCAGCAATAAAAATTACTCGCAGCTTTGGAAAGTGTGTTAGGCATAGTTGTCTTTCAAAAATGGTTTTCTGTGGAAAACTAATAACAGTTAAAAAATACACAGGGCATTGTATGTTTGTTTGCATTACAATCCCAGTTTCACATTCACACACCTTATCAAAACTCTAACAGCCAGGCAACATCAACAGTACAACATGAAGAGGAAATTTAACAAACATTAGAGTCATCCAATTGTAGCAGTGGCTTCAGCCAATTCACACAGCACCAGAATGTCATTTTTTGGACACATCTTTAATTTTTTTAATTTATTTTATTTTATTTTTTGTGGTACCAGGGATTGAAACCAGGGGCATTCTACCTCTGAGCTACACCCCCAGCCCTATTTTATTTTATTTTTGCGGTACTGGGGATTGAACCCAGGGGCGGTCTACCTCCGCGCTACACCCCCGGCCCTATTTTTTTATACTTTATTTTGAAATCGGGTCTCACGTAGTTGTGGAGGGCCTCACTAGGTAGAGAGAGAGAGAGAGGGAGAGAGAGAGAGAGAGAGAGAGAGAGCTGAGGCTGGCCGTGAACCCGGATCCTCCGGTCTCCGCCTCCCAAAGTACTGGGATTACAAGCGTGCACCACCACACCCAGCTCTCCCAGCCCTATTTTTTTATTCTTTATTGTAAAAATAAATCTAAATTGTGTATAAACAAGTTAAAAGCTGAACATCAAACTGCTAAATATAAAATAACATCCCATTTTGGTTAAAGTTTTTTTCAGCGGCCGAGAGAGGCCCTCCTTTGATTACCTCAGTAGGGGAAAGTTATCAAAAGCTTTATTTTCTTATCTTCTTATTATATTGAAACAGGGTTTTACTAAGTAGCAGAGGCCTCACTAAGTAGCTGAGGCTGGCTGCAAACCTGTAATCCTCCAGTCTCAGCCTCCCAAGTACTGGGATTACAAGCGTGCGCCACCACTCCCGGCTCAAAATAAAGAATAAAGTAGGCTGGGGGTGTAGCTCAGAGGTAGAATGCCCCTGGGTTCAATTCCTAGTACAAAAAAAAAAAAAAAAGACTAAGGGTCAGCCGAGTGCTGTGGCACATTCCTATATAATCCCAGAGACTTGAGAGGCTGAGGCAGGAGGATTGCAAGTTCCAGGACAGTCTTGATAATTTAGTGAGACCCTTTCTCAAAATAAACTAAAAAGAAGCCAGGCGTGGTGTCACACGCTTGTAATCCCAGTACTTGGGAGGCAGAGACCAGAGGATCCGGGTTCGCAACCAGCCTCAGCTACTTAGTGAGGCTCTCCGCAACTTCGTGAGACCCGGTTTCAAAATAAAGTATAAAAAATAGGGCCAGGGTTGTAGCTCGGAGGTAGAATGCCCCTGGGTTCAATCCCCAGTACCACAAAAAAAAAAAAAAAAAAAAAACTAAAAAGGGCTGGGGATGTAGCTCAGTAGTAGCTCTACCATGTGCATGGTTCTGGGTTCTATCCTCAGTACTGTGAAAAAAAGAAAGACTATAGCCTCGCCTTTTTAATTCAATTTCTAGAAGTTAATTTAAACCAAAAGAAGTCATAAAATCCAGGCATGATGGGATGTGCCAGCAATCCCAAGTGCTTGGGAGGTTGAGACAGGAAGATCACAGGTTCAAGGCCAGCCTCAGCAATTTAGCAAGCCCCTCAGTAATTTAGTGAGACCCTGTTTCAAAATAAAAAATAAAATGGGCTGGGGTATAGATCAGAGGCAGAATGCCCCTGGGTTTAATCCCTAGCACCAAATAAATAAATGTACTTTTCTCTTTGTTTTGTGGTACTGGGGATTGAACCCAGGGGTATTCTACCTCTGAGCTATGCCCCCAGCCCTATTTTTTTGTTTTGTTTTGTTTTGTTTTTGCGGTATCAGGGATTGAACCCAGGGGCGTTTTACCTCTGAGCTACACCACCGGACCTATTTTATTATACTTTATTTTGAAACCGGGTCTCACGAAGTTGCGGAGGGCCTCACTAAATAGCTGAGGCTGGCCACGAACCTGGATCCTCCGGTCTCCGCCTCCCAAGTACTGGGATTACAAGCGTGCACCACCACGCCCAGCTCCTATTTTTGATTCTTTATTTTGACACTGGGTCTCACTAAGTCACAGAGGGTCTCACTAAGTAGCTGAGGCTGGCTGCGAACCTGGATCCTCCGGTCTCCACCTCCCAAGTACTGGGATTACAAGTGTGCGCCACCATGCCCGGCAATTTTTTTTTTTTTTTTTTTTGGTACTGGGGTTAAAACCCAGAGGCATTCTACCTCCAAGTTATACCCCCAGCCCGATTTTATTTCTTATTTGGAAACAGGGTCTCACTAAGTTGTGGAGGGCCTTGCTAAATTGCCGAGGCTGGCTTTGAACCTGCGATCCTCCTGTCTCAGCCTCCCAGGTACTGGGATTACAGGCATGCGCCACTACGCCCAGCTTCCAAATAAATAAATGTGTATTTCTCCCATGAAAGAAAGAGAAATTCATAGAGTATAAATGATGCATTATTCTTCAGTTAGATATTACTTGAGCCGGGCATGGTGTTGCACGCCTATAATCCCAGTACTTGAAGGCTGAGACAGGAGGATCGTAGATTCAAGGACAGCCTCAGCAAGTAGTGAGACTCTTATCAACCTAGTGAGAGACCCTGTTTCCAAGTAAGAAGTAAAATCAGGCTGGGGGTGTAGCTCAGAGGTAGAATACCCCTGGGTTCAATCCCCAGTACCACCAAAATAAATAAAAAGCTAAAATAGGGCTGGGGGTGTAGCTCAGAGGTAGAATACCCCTGGGTTCAATCCCCAGTACCACCAAAATAAATAATAAAAAACTAAAATAGGGCCGGGCGTGGCACGCTTGTAATCCCAGTACTTGGGAGGCTGAGACCAGAGGATCCGGGTTCGCGGCCAGCCTCAGCTAATTAGTGAGGCTTCCGCAACTTTGTGAGACCCGGTTTCAAAATAAAGGATTAAAAACTAGGGCCGGGGGTGTAGTTCAGAGGTAGAATGCCCCTGGGTTCAATCCCTGGTACCACACACACACACACAAAAAAAACTAAAATAGGCTGGGGGTGTAGCTCAGAAGTAGAAGGCCCCTGGGTACAATCTCTAGTTTCACAAAAAATAATAGAAAACTAAAATAGGGCTGGGGGTGTAGCTCAGCAGTAAAAGGCCCCTGGGTACAATCTCTAGTTTCACAAAAAATAAAAATAAATTCCAGCAGGGCATGGTGGCGCACGCTTGTAATCCCAGTACTTGGGAGGCGGAGACCGGAGGATCTGGGTTCGCGGCCAGCCTCAGCTATTTAGTGAGGCCCTCTGCAACTTTGTGAGACCCCGTTTCAAAATAAAGTATAAAAAATAGGGCCAGGGGTGTAGCTTGGAGGTAGAATGCCCCTGGGCTCAATCCCCCGTACCGCAAAAAAAAAAAAACAATTCCATATTTTATTCAGGTGTCCTCACTTTCTCTTGACCACTCTATTCCATTTCATCGTCATGTCTCCCTAAGCTTCTCTTGACAGTAACAGCTTCCGGTTTGTTTTTCATGACTGACAGTTTTGAGAGCTGGTCAGGCATTTTGTATAATGCCCCTCCACTGCAACCTGCCTGCTGGGCTTCTTAGGATTACACTGAGCTTCAGTGTTTGAGGAGAAGGACCACAGAGGCAAAGTTCCATTTCCATCACATCATATCACGGGTACATGTTATCAGCAGACTTATCATTGCTGATGTGGACCTTGATCACCTGGCCCAGGTAGTGTTGACAGATTCCTCCACTGTAGTTACTCCTCCTCCCTGCTTCCATACAGTACGTTTTTTGTTGTTTTGTTTTGCTTTTTGGTACTAGGGATTGAACCAAGGGGCATTCTACCTCCGAACTACACCCCCAGCCCAATTTTATGTATTTTTTTTTTATGGTACTGGGGATTGAACCCAGGGGCATTCTAGCTCTGAGCTACACCCTCAGACCTATTTTTTATTCTCTATTTTGAAACAGGGTCTAAGTTGCGGGGGACCTAAGTAGCTGAAGCTAGCTGTGAACCTGTATCTTCCAAGTACTGGGATTACAAGCATGCACCACCATGCCCGGCTCTTTTTTTATTTTGAAACAGGGTGTAAATTGCCGAAGGCTTTGTAAATTGCAAGGCTACCCTCAAACTTATGACCCTCCCATCTCAGCCTCCCAAGTAGTGGGATTACAGGCATGCAACACCACACCTGGCTTCCATACAGTACTCTTTGGAAGAAGTCATCATGTTAAAACTATACCTAAGGAGCTAGGCTCCACTCTTGGAGTGTAGAGTATCTACAAAAGTTACTTGGAGTTATTCTACAGAGTTGTCTTTTCTCCTGTTCAGTCTTATCAGCATAGGCACAGGGCAAGTTTATACTTTGGGTCATAGTCCATATCTGACTTTGTTACTTTGACATAGCCTAGCACTGTGGGTTTTTAATTTCTAGAATTATGAGATGTTCCAGACGTATCTTGTCTATTTCCCACCCCAGACCTACAACCAGCTATTTCTCTACAGCATCCCTGTTCCTTTCATTGGTATTGGTATTAGACATCAAAATATAGGTGTTAAACCAGGCATGGTGGCGCATGTTAGTAATTGCAGTACTTGGGAGGCTGAGACAGGAGGATCACAGGTTCAAGGACAGCCTGAGCAACCTAGCAAGACCTTGTTCCAAAATAGAGTTGGGTGTAGCAGGAGGTAGAATGCCCTGGGTTCAATCCACAGATCCTCAAAGAGAAAGGAAGGAAGAAAGGAGGGAGGGAGGGAGGGAGGGAGTTGCTACTGGATAAAATAAACTTTTAGGGGAATGGGGTATGGTCCAGTGGTAGAATGCCTCTTTGCCTATCCAAGACCCTAGGTTTGAGAGAAAACAGAATAGTGGAAGAGAGGCGGAGGGGAGGGAAGTGGAGAGGGGGAAAGGGAAGACTAAGTAAGGGAACAGTTCAAATAAGGTTAAGTTCATACAAGGTTTCACCACCTATCTCACTATCGTGTATGGGAAGGGAGGAAGGGGGAAGTGAGAGTTGACCGGAGGGAAATACACCAAGTGATATGTGCATGTATGCTTGTTATCACTTTGAATCTCACTATGTTGAATAATTACATTACACCAATAAAAGTAAAACATCTTTAAAAAGAAGAAAGGCACAACATGCATCTTTTAGGCACTTTTTATTTTCCAAAAAAAATTGTCGTTAATATATAAACATTTCATTCTCTCAAAAAAATTCTACAACTATACAGCTGTTTGCTCCATTATTTGCATAGGAAATGACCACAATACAAAAATAAGAGGGAAAAAGAAGCAAAACAGCAACTGATTTATGCTTTTCATGTAAGTATGTTTCCACGTATAAACATTTTGAAGCCTCTTACAAAATTATTTACACCGTTTGTCTATTTACACATTTTTAAGAGCAACTTTTCTAACAAACAAAACTATAACTTATCAAGTTATGAAAATTTTCTAAAAAAACTTACTATATTACCACAAAATAAATAAAAGATAAACAATATTTTAAAAACAAAATTAATTTTTCATTTCAATTAAGACCCCTTTTGGCATTTTGCGTATTCTGCCCTTTGGTTAACAGCATCAGCATCACATTACTATTTTATATTGCATATATGTAGCACTTGCTTCCTTAAATTCTCAACATATCATTGATATTTAAAGGCAGACACTGAGTCAGTATTAACAATAGATTAACTAAACTGCACTGTAATTTAGGTAAAATTACTGTGTCTTACTGTATATTACATGCAAAATCCACATAAATTGTCATTTAACCAACAGTACTGCACGAGCAAACACCTCGGTATATGAAAACTGTATCATAAATTCAACATTGCTGTATGTAAAAAGTACGTAAGTCCTTCTTTTTAAAAATGATACTGTGTTTAGCTTATTGTAAGAGGTTTAACTTTTGTATTATGTAACTATCTTTAAGCTCTTGGGTTTACAATTCATATAAAACATCTTTCATATTTAAAATAATCCTATTTTAATCAGTGCATGAAATTTGCTTTTTAAAGTTCATTTGAATGATTACTTCCCCCTAAAGAAATGAATTTGGTAACATTGAGAGGTACCTTACCACAAATTCTAACTGTAAATGCATCCATGGTTATTTTCAAAAGAAGTATGATTTTCCCCAAAAGAATCCTAAAAAACTTGTAATAAACATATAAAGCTGATTTGCATATTTACAAAATTTTGAATAGCAAATATAGGCAACTCATATAAAAAAAAAAGACATTTGTTCAATGGCTATTTGTGAATCGACAGGTACAGTGTGTACCGCTAAGGGATTATGTGTGACCCAAACCCCGCATGTCAAGTAGAATCTTGACACATAAGCAAGCCTTCCTTCTTCTGGTGCGGCCAACTGACCTGCTTACCAAACACTGTCACATTAAATGATGGGGTCTAGGTAAAAACACTGGCCGCCCACCCCTCCCCCATGGAGCTGTGGCTGCCGGCCATGAGATGAAAATCTGCTTGAGTAAAGCCAGGTACATTACAGCAAGCATTCCAGATTCTTAAAATGACCAAACACTTTGGTATTAATACAATGTATTCCCTGTTTTCTCAAATATACAAAATATACATTTCCAGTTTTTTGTTTTCTTTTTTTATATGAATAGTGAAGTTTGCAGAGTGCAAGGTGGCACCCGGGCGCTCAGTTCTGGTGCCTCTTCATGTGCAGCGCCAGGTGGTCGGAGCGCGAGAAGCTGCGGTTGCACACGCCGCACTGGAAGGGCTTGGCGCCCGTGTGCTTGCGGTAGTGGCGCGTCAGCTCGTCCGACCGCGCGAACCTCCAGTCGCAGCCTTCCCAGGTGCACTTATAGGGCTTCTCACCTGTGACAAGAACAAGAAGGGTGAGGCGACCTCCAGTCACAAATTTTCAGGGTGAAGCAAAACCCAGTAAGAATTTTTCCAGTACTGCCGGGCGTGGTGGTGCACGCTTATAATCCCAGTACTTTGGGAGGCGGAGACTGGAGGATCCAGGTTCGCGGCCAGCCTCAGGTCTCTCTCTCTCTCTCCGTTTCTCTCTCTCTCTCTCTCCTTAGTGAGGCCCTCCGCAACTTCATGAGACCCAGTTTCAAAATAAAGTATAAAAAAATAGGGCCGGGGATGTAGCGCAGAGGTAGAACGCCCCTTGGTTCAATGCCCGGTACCGCAAAAAAAAAAAAAAAAAAAAAGAATTTTTCCAGTACTAGGGATTGAACCCAGGGTCGATGTACCTCCGAGCTACACCCTCAACCTATTTATTTTCTTTATTTTTGAAATAGGGTCTCTCTAAGTAGCTGAGGCTGGCTGCAAACCTGAGATCCTCCTGTCTCAGCCTCCCAAGTACTGGGATTACAAATGTGTGCTACCACACCAGGCCAGAAACATTTTAAAGCTAAATAGCTTTAAAGCTTTATGCGTTTGATATTTAACACATTTTTATATTAATTAATTAATTAATTTACTTACTTACTTTGTGTGGTGCTGGGGACTGAGCCCAGGGTTTGCATACACTAGGCAAGTGTTTTACCACTGAGCTACACCTCCAGCCTAATGTATTTCTTAACCAGACCATAATGTCAGGTACTGGTAAGTTCACCTTGGTAGAGTAAGGCCAATTCTAGCAATTGCTGATATGTGCAGTTAATTTCTTTAAGCTTTGCAACAAAGCCGGGCGTGGTGGCTCACACTTGTAATCCTAGTACATGGGAGGCGGAGACTGGAGGATCCAGGTTCACGGCCAGCCTCAGCTACTTAGTGAAGCCCTCTGCCATTTTGTGAGACCCGGTTTCAAAATTAAGTATAAAAAAATAGGGCTGGGGGTGTAGCTCAGAGGTAGAAACGCCCCCGGGTTCAATCCCTGGTACCGCAAAAAAAAAATTGTTGCAACAAAAAGGTGATCAAAACCCATTGCACAGAGGCGGGTGTCATGGCGCACACCTGTAATCCCAGTACTTGGGAGGTTGAGACAGGAGGATCGCAGCTTGAGGACAGCCTCAGCAAGTGGTGGGACTCATCAACCTAGAGAGGCCCTGTTTCAAAATAAAAATAAAAGCTGGGCGTGGTGGCGCACGCTTGTAATTCCAGTACTTGGGAGGCTGAGATGGGAGGATCCGGGTTCGCAGCCAGCCTCAGCTACTTAGTGAGGTCTTCCGCAACTTAGTGAGACCGTTTCAAAATAAAGATTAAAAAATAGGGCTAGGGGTGTAGCCCGGAGGTAGAATGCCCCTGGGTTCAATCCTCGGTACCGAGAAAAAAAAAAAAAAAGAATTTGCCAAGCATCTTATATCCTGACAGTGTCCATAATGCATGGGGCACAACAGTAAACAAAACAAAGCCGGCGGGCCTCAGGGAGCACACAAGCATAGTACCCGCCAAGTCCCGTCGGGTTCCTGTTCTGTTCCTTCACAGCTCTCTGCACTTGAACAGTGAACTGATACTTGAACCCCTCCCACCCTGCAATGTTTGTTATTCTTAATGTTCTCCTAAGTTTGCTAGCTGCTTAAGTTTCAAAGCTACTTCATATTTATAATGCAGTCTTAACTGTTTTAGAACCAATCCTATTAAAGACCATGTTATTCCCATATATAAATCACAAAACTTAGTCTTTTTTTGAGCACTAACTAGTAGTTCCTAGCTTGTGCTGTTATAATTTTCTATAAATGTTAATGGTTTTATATAATAAAATTTGCATATTAAAGTACTGTTGGCATACAGATGGGTTTTATATGGATACCTTCTCCCTGAATGCTTTTAAAACATGTGTTCTGAAAGGGAAGAACCTCAGAGTTATACTCAGTAACCTTTTTGCCTAATTTAGCAGCAGCATATTCGGGAAGTTGTAGGATTTACCCAACTGAATCCCAATTTTAAAAGACAGTGTCCACATCAGCTCGAGGTTTCTACAGTTTGGCATTAAAATTGTTTTGTTTTTGTGGTACTGGGGATTGAACCCAGGAGCATTCTACCTCAGAGCTATACCCCCAGCCCTTTTTACTTTTTGTTTTTGAAACAGGGTCTCACTAGGTTGCTGAGAGTCTCACTTTGTTGCAGAGGCTGTCCTCCAACCTGTTATCCTCCTGTCTCATCCTCCCAAGTAATGAGATCTCAGGCATGTGCCAACAAGCCCAAAGGTGATTAATGCTTTTTTTTAATGTCCTGATAACCACTCTGACTCTTAAAATCCCACAGGACAAAGAAGAAAAGGACCATGAATAGAGGACATGAAATTGGTCCCAATTATTACCTTCCCATTCTATGATAGGCATTCCCTGTCCTCTCCTCTCTCTTTTGGCTCTGACCTAAGGCACGATAATTTATTTATTTATTTATTTTTGGTACTGAAGGTTGAACCCAGAGGCATTCTAACTCCAAGCTACAACCCCAACCCTATTTTATTTTTTATTTTGAAATGGAATCTCGCTAAATTTCTGTATCTGGCATCGAACCTATGACTGTCCTGTCTCAGCCTCCCAAGTACCGAGATTAGAGGCGTGTGCCACCACACCCATACACCATCATTTACTTTTAATTCCCTT
Source organism: Glis glis (assembly GCA_004027185.1). Taxonomy (NCBI): domain Eukaryota; kingdom Metazoa; phylum Chordata; class Mammalia; order Rodentia; family Gliridae; genus Glis; species Glis glis. The sequence continues at coordinate 5,849 of PVJS01032224.1, read as the reverse complement.
TTTGGTTCCTATCATTCCATTTATTTATTTATTATTTACTTTTTGGTACTGGGGATTGAACCCAGAGGCTTTCTATCTCCAAGCTACACCCTCAGCTCAATTTCTTCTTTGGGAACAGGGTCTCACCAGGTTGCTGAGCGCCTGGCCAAGTTGCCGAGGCTGGCTTTGAACCTGCATCCTCCTGTCTCAGCCTCCTAAGAACAGGGATTACAAGGGTGCGCCACCACACCCGGCTCTATCACTCCATTTAAAAAATACACATCTGGACTTTTCTTTCTCATAAATGCCAACTAGAAATTCAAGTTAATCCACTCAAACCTTTCAAGTAACATAAGAGATAAATCACTCTTCTTTCGCTTGTGTTACATTATAATCTGTTTGAAATGCAGCAACATTTTAGCATTAGTAGTAAATGCAGCTATCTGGTTTGTAGATATAAATCAAACAGAAAAAAACAATTTAGCAAAGAAGTGTTTGGTTTTGTTCCTCGTGAAAATAAATCACAGAAACAAACATATTGGTTAAATACTTTACTGTCCTTTAGTGGAAAAAGAAGGCTATTTCTTATGTCTGAGGCAAGGAAAAAAACATCTTACTGAGCTCTAACTTTTAAAAGAAATCATTCTAGCCTTTTGAATTTAATAATTAAATAGCAAAGAACTGAATTTTCAAAGTTTATTTAAGAAACAAGAGACACTAGACTTTTTGTTCACTGTTTTGATTGGCTACAAAGCAATAAACTACACTAATATTTTTTAGAGTTTACTTTACTGATTGGTTAAAATACGGTAGCCATCAAAGTTCCTAAAACATTTGGGGTTTTGCTCTCAATTTATGAACATCTATAGATTATCCAGCCAAGAATACTGCCAGTGTCTGGAACAGTCGTTGCTGGGGCCAAGTCTTCCTATAAAAGCAAGGACCACTATTCCCCAGTTGGGGCTGTTTCTATGGGATTTGTTCAAGTGTCAACACTGTTGAAGTAAAACATCACAGAGGAAGCTGGTACCCAATTTCTGGCCAAACAGCAGGCTCGAGCCTTTCTTCCTCAGCCAGAAACACTATGTGCAGTACTTCTGGGAAACCAAACTGACTTCCTTCAAGTTATATTTCAACAGGATAGAGCTTTCAAAAGTTTAATTGGATTTTTACAGAATCTCTTTCCAATACCACCAATTTAAAATATTTAGTTAAGCTCTTTCAACATCAACTGTATTTTTAAGTTCTCATGCTGTTAATGTGAAACTTTCCAAAGGCAAAGAGAAAAAAGTGACAAATTTGTACAGCATGGAAAACAATCTTCCACTTTATCTCAAAGAAAGTATGTGTTCTTATTCTACTTTAAAATTATAGGAATAGTTTGCTAAGAATCCCTAATCTTTGAAAAAGAAATGTCCAAGTGCAAACATGCATACTATTCATATGGATAAGGTCATTAACATATTTTATGAAGATGTTAAATATAAATAGTATCTGTAAAGGGAAGAGGGAGCAGATGCAACCATCCACTGAGGAAGTACTGGCGAGCCAGTTCCTCTAGTTGTCTCAATCCTTACAATAATCTAATGAGTTGAAAGCCAGCAATGAGCGCCACATTAAGAATCCTGGCCTGCCATTTTTCCTTAATGTCCCTCTTAAATCTTTTATTAGCAAACACAATACACTCTCTTTGAGTCAAGAACACATACCTATTGTTCAAATCTATTAGATTCTAGCCAGGCATGGAGGCTGAGACAGGAGGATCACAGGTTTGAGGACAGCCTCACCAAGTAGTGAGACTTTGATCAACCTAGTGAGACCCTGTTTCAAAACAAAAAATAAAAAAGGCTAGGGGTGTAGCTCAGAGGTAGGATGCCCCTGAGTTCAATCCCCAACAAAACAAACACACACACACACACAGAATAATAGCTTAACGTTCTCACTGTAGCCCTTAAACCCCAGATGCCTAAAGCCCAGGGCACACCCCAGCAGAGCCAGGCCTCTACAGAGACCCACCATTCAGGGCCTGGGGGAGGGCTGTCATCCTTAAACCTGCCCCACGCTGGTACTGGCAACCCCAAACATCACCTAAGTAAAAAAGGTTCCTTTCTCCCAGAGTAGGTGAATTTCAATGGCTTAGCAAAATGTTTGTATTCAAAAAATCTTCAGCAAGAAACTGTTTTCAAAACATTATCTATTTTTTCCTTTGATGAACAGCAGGAAAAAAAAAAAAAAGACTTTTCGACCTACCACAATGAAATGGGAGGTTTCTCTGCTCTGTTGAACATATTCAATAGACTAATACCAAGGTCTTTCTCTAGAATGTTCTACATAGATTCTTTTAACAAAGGGGGAAAAAAAATCACAGAAAAAATATTCCTTAGTTTTTTTTTTTTTTTTGCGGTACTGGGGATTGAACCCAGGGGCATTCTACCTCCGATCTACACCCCCAGCCCTGTTTTTTATTCTTTATGTTTGAAACAGGGTCTCACTAAGTTGCGGAGGGTCCTCACTAAGTAGCTGAGGCTGGCCTTGAACCTGCTATCCTCCTGTCTCAGCCTCCCAAGTACTGTGATTACAAGTGTGCACCACCACGCCCAGCTTCTCTTAGAATAGTTTCATCAGGTAATTTTTTAAAACTTTATTATAGCAAATTTGCACATCCGTTTCCTTCCTGATGACTAAAAGACAATCCAACCGATGATGTTTGATAAAGATAAAAGCTAAAAACTACCAGAACTGAAGGCAGTGTTTATTAAAGAGGCTGCAGCCTATACTAAATGCCTTGCAAAATACAAGTAAGAGTTGGTCTCTGAGCTCAAACAACTTAAATAACAGATTTTTTTCCCCATTACCAGAGTTAAGGAATTTAGATTCTCTAGAATAAGCAGAATCGGGCGTGGTGGCTGAAACTGGAGGATCGCAGGTTTGCGGCCAGCCTCAGCTACTTAGTGAGGCCCTCCACAACTATGTGAGACCCTGTTTCAAAATAAGAATAAAAAATAGGGCTGGGGGTATAGCTCAGAGGTAGAATGCCCCTGGGTTCAATCCCCAGTACCGCAAAAAAAAAAAAAAAAAAAAAAATAGGCTGAACATTGGCTTTGCTTCTAATAATCAGAAGGGGAAAACAGAAATAAATTAAAATTCAGGGGAAAATATTCAGATATCTGAGAAAACTGATTAAAGTGGATGATTTTTAGGTAATTCATATTTTTATATATCTATACCAGTAATTTTCCACTTAAATTTTTTATTCGAATTCCCTGCATTAGATCTTCTGTACTTGGAACACAGAAAAGCTTGCTTTAAAGATCAGTAGAAGCTGGGTGTGGTGGAGCACGCTTGTAATCCCAGTACTTGGGAGTCGGAGACAGGAGGATCCAGGTTCGCAGCAAGCCTCAGCGACTTAGTGAGGCCCTCCACAACTTTGTGAGACCCGGTTTCAAAATAAAGTATAAAAAATAGGGCCGGGGGTGTAGCTCGGAGGTAGAACACCCCTGGGTTCAATCCCCGGTACCACAAAAAAAAAAAAAAAAAGATTAGTAGAGCCGGGCATGGCGGCGCATGCTTATAATCCCAGTACTTGGGAGGCTGAGACAGAAGGATCATGGGTTTGTGACCAGCCTCAGCAACTTAGTGAGACCCTGTTTCAAAAAATAATAGGGCTGGGGGTATAGCTCAGAGGTAGAATGCCCCTGGATTCACTCCCCAGCAGCAAAAAAAAAAAATAGTATTAACATTTGTAAATGCATCTAATATTTACCCCTGTTGATAATGGGTCCACTTTGAGGAAACTCGTTAAAAGAATATATTAAGCTGGATGTGGTAGTGCATGCCTGTAAGTCCAGTACTTGGGAGGCTGAGACAGGAGGATCACAGGTTTGAGGACAGCCTCTGTAAGTAGTAAGACTCATCAACCTAGCGAGACCATTTCAAATTTAAAAAAAATAGTAATAATAGGGCTGGGGTTGTATGTAGCTCGGAGGTAGATTGCCCCTGGGTTCAATCCTCAGTACCAAAAAAAAAAAAAAAAAATCTGATTCATCTTACTCTCTTCTAGAAAACATCTGACAGACCACTAGAAATCATTCCACTTCTCTGTATCTCTATCGCTTAAAATTTATTTTGAACTGGGATAGGGATATGGCTCTGTAGTACAATGTGTACTTAGCATGTAGAGGGTCCTGGCTCCCATCTCTAGGATAATTTTGGGGGGGGGAACATTAGACTTACATTTTGATTTTCACTTGTACATATACTGCTTTATGAGGGCTTCAACTACTGTGTTTCACCTTCTTAGCTAGCTTTGAGGGTTCAAAGACGGAGGCAGAGCCTGTCCTCTGACTCTGCTGTGATTCCCCACTTTTCCCAATGCCGCTTTCAACAATTATGCTCTGGTCTGGCCAACGTGTGGTGGGTTATTTTCATAATAAAAAAGAGGGAAGAGGCTAGTGTGAGGCCGGGAGCTTTTCTCTATTTTTCTAGAAAGTTAGGAAAAAGCTGGGCTTTACTCTGACTGGGACCACCAAGGGGAATCTGACTTAACGTATATTTAGGTGAAAACTGTGCTTTGAGTCTCTTCAGGAGAAAACATTCAGAATCACTATTATCCATCCTGGGGGGATCAATAAATTCTACATGAATAAATTTTGATTTACAGAATTGGACTAGATCAGCAGAAACGAAAAGAAGCTCTGAGGCCCTAGGGTTGGTCACGGGCAACAAGGGGACTTCTCTTTTGGGGAACATTGATCTGTTAAACCAGAAAGAAGGGCTATGGTGGGCGAGGGACGTGGTGGCCCATGCCTGAAATCCCAGCTACTCGGGAGGCTGAGGCATTTTGAGGCCAGCCTGAGCAATTTAGGAAGGCTTCGTTTCAAAAAAGAAGGGGGGGGGCGGCTGGAGGGAACATACTGTCAGGGATTACGTGGCAGTCCAGGTACTAGCAGAGTGACCCTACTACTTCTCCAGGCCCTTCACAAACACAAGGGACAATGTCTCTCACCATCAATAGGGTTAATGAAATGAAATACCAATTCTCGAATCTCCTGACAAAAAGACAGCACTCAGATTCACTTTCTTTGTAATAAGAACCCAAATTAACTCCCCTTAAAAAAATAAAGTATCTCTGTATTTTACCTTTTCTTTTTTTTTTTTTCAACCTGAACGGGAAAATCCTCTATTTTCACTTTTTCTAGCACTGAGTGAGTACTGGATATCCTTTCTCTGCTTGTACTTCACATGGTTGTTCTAATTTGGACATGTCTCCCCACTCTATTTTTGGTGCTGGGGATTGAACCCAGGGGCATTCTAACTCCAAGCCACCCCCCATCCTATTTTATTTTGAAACAGGGTTTCACTAAGTTGTGAAGGCTTTGCTAAATTTGCTGAGGCTGGCCTCAAACCTGGATTCCACCTGTCTCAGCCTCCCAAACACTAGCATTACCGGCCTGCACCACCACACCCAGCCAAGGTATGCCTTTTTTATATAAAGTAGCCAAAAGGGAATTTATTCTTTTTTGATATTTTTAAGTAAAAGTTACCTACTGTGCACTTCTAAAATAGTAACTAATCAGTTTTTAGAATCCTGGAAAGTAAATAATACAGGCTGTCAGCACAGGAATGCTGTGCAGAGATACTTTGACTCAAGTAGGACATTACTTTGTTTCTAATCTTTCACAAGAAAAGATGTAGGTCGGTTAGTAAACAGCTACTACATTCTTTTTCTTTGCAGTGGGGGGGGGTCCGAGCTACACCCCCCCCCCCGTCCTATTTTTTATACTTTATTTTGAAACCCGGTCTCACTAAGTTGCGGAGGGCCTCACTAAGTAGCTGAGGCTGGCTGCGAACCCGGATCCTCAGGTCTCCGC
>PVJS01032223.1:0-22899 GCA_004027185.1 Glis glis | reverse complement strand
AATCCCCGGTACCGCAAAAAAAAAAAAAAATTGAACAGTTACTTTTTCTTTTCTTTTTTTTTGTACTGGGGATTTTTATTTGTACTAGCCCTTTTTATTTATTTATTTATGAAACAGGGTTTTGCTAAGTTGCTGAGGGTCTTGCTAAGCTGCTGAGACTGGCCTTGGACCTTAACAGTTACTTTTAATAATTTATGTTTTATTAAAACATCTTATGAATGTGCAAATACTTCTTCAAAACCATGATGGTTTCTTTACATTAACTGAATTTCGATGTTGTAACTTAAGTTTTACCTCTAATTGCTCATCCTCCAAAAGGCTTATAACCAGCCACCTGATGTCTTTAACTGCATCTTCATTGTTTAGGAAAATAAAGAGGTTATAAAATACCATGGTCTGGAGGTAGGTCAGTACTGTGTATCTCGCATGCCAAGAACTGCTTCTTGCTGTCTGTGAATGAGAAATAAGCATAAATAATTATAACAGCATTAACAGGACATGAAATGGCAATAACATACATGCAAATAATGTAATTCTACTTTCGTAGGTATAGTTAGGCCAAGCTTGTTTATATTTCCTTCTAAATAAAAAGCTAAATGAGCTATTTCAGGTAGCTATTCTAATGTATGATGGCTGAGTAATGGGAAGAGAACATATAGGTAAGAGCCAATTTTAGGAGCGAGAACTATTCATGATTAATGACTACTAACATGAATGACTATTAACATGAATGACAATCCTCTAAGGATTGCATAATATTTTATTTTCAGTAGTGTCAGGTGAGGTCTTGAAATCAAACAAAATTAAGAACAACTAAATTCCATTACAAAAAAATATACCATTTCAGGCTATTGAAAAATATTTTTCAGTGACAATCAAGCTGAAAATCTGAAAACTATGAGAACATGTCCATTTTTATATTATATAACCCGTGTATGATCAGAACAAAATTGAGCATGCAGTATACTAACAATGCAGTCAGAAAATAGTCAATCTAGGTCTGTTTCTTTGGTCAATATTATGTGACTTCTTATAGTAAAATTTAAAATGAAAACAAAAATTAGATACTGTGTGTATTGCAGTTGACCCTTTGAAATTCTTAGAAAGGTAAACCAAAATCCTAACCAAAAGATATAAGTATTGTAGTTAAACACTCTTACTTGGTTTAGCACCTGAAGTACCAAAGGCACTTGATGAGGGTAAAGCAACCCCTGAGACATTAGTGATAGGCATAGCTTTGCATCTCTTTTCAGTTCATCATAGCTATTGTCATTTTCTACTGGGGCAATCTAGAGAATAACAACAACAAAAGACACAAATTGAAAAATAACTGCCAATGAGTACAAAGGCGTCTACATAAAGAAATCAAATTTTTACTCTTAACAACTTCTATGGAAAATTTCAAACATACATGAAACTAGAGAATAGTATAAAGAACTCCCCATAAAATAAACACTCAACAGTGACTAACTCATTGATAATCCTTTGTTTCATCTTTTGCTTCCTTCTGGCTCCCCTCCCCTAAGTTTTTGAAGCCAACCCTATTGGAAGCCAACCCCAGACATATTTCATCCATAAATATTTAATTATGTTATCTCTAAAAGGCCTCTTTAAAAATACCTGTAATGATGTATCATATATAAAACTTCATTACAGTTACAATATCAAGTATTTGGTAGTGCCCTGACTCCCCTATTACAGTACCCATGTGTTATTACCACTGGCTTTCTGGAACCGTGCAAAACAACAACTGCATGTTACATTTAGCTGGAAGGTTTTTTAAGTACTGGGAGTATAAGCGTGTGCCACCACGCCCGACTAGCTAGAATGGTTTAAAAATCACTTTTAAAATTCCACGCTTTGTGGCATTCCGATTGAATCCCTGTGTTGGTAAGCCTAAATTCTAGTAATTCCTATAACATAACCATAAGATCTAGAGGTTTGATTTTATTAAAGTTTGACTGGACATAACATAAATAATGGTGTATACTTCCTTTGCTGATATTTAGTTTTTCCCTTCTGTGATGATCTATTATAAAAACAAAGTTTGCAAAATGGTGTCAGTCAATCCAGGCGTGGTGGCACACATTTGTTATCCCAGTACTTGGGAGGCTGAGAAAGGAGGATCACAGGTTCGAGGACAGCCTCAGCAAGTAATGAGACTCTCATCAATCTAGTGAGACCCTGTTTCAAAATAAAAATAAAATAGGGCTGGGGGTCTAGCTTGACGGTAGAATGCCCCTGGGCTCAATCCCCAGTCTCTCTCTCTCTCTCTCTCTCTCACACACACACACACACACACACACGCGCGCGCGCGCGCGCGACAGTCATTCTTTCATTATTACCTAGAATACCTATATACAGGAAAGCTTTCCCTCATTCAGAATGATTTCCCATCTGTTCTACAAAAGTAAACAATGATTTTTTAAAAAAAGTGTCATTATAGCCGGGCGTGGTGGCGCACGCTTGTAATCCCAGTACTTTGGGAGGCGGAGACCGGCGGATCTGGGTTCGCGGCCAGCCTCAGCTCTCTCTCTCTCCTTAGTGAGGCCCTCCGCAACTTCGTGAGACCTGGTTTCAAAATAAAGTATAAAAAATAGGGCCGGGGGTGTAGTGCAGAGGTAGAACGCCCCTGCGTTCAAAAAAAAAGTGTCATTATGAATCAATTAATTTCAACAAATTTGATGGCTTTAATCAACTATATTTACTCTTTATGCTGGTGGTCATTTCTTTTTGTGTGTGTGTAGCACTGGGGATTGAACCCAGGGGGACTCTAACTCTGAGCTACACCCCCAGTCCTATCTTATTGTTTATTTTGAAAGAGGGTCTCACTAAGTTGCAACAGTCTCACTAAATAGCTGAGGCTGGCTGTGAACCTGTGATCTTCCTGTGTCAGCCTCCCAAGTACTGGGATTACAAGCGTGCGCCACCACGCCTGGCTTCATTTCTTCTTTGACTAGTAGGAGTCTCCTAAAATTGTGTCCTGAGTCCTTTAACACAAATATCCCTGGTTTCTGGTGTAACAAGATGACCTAGGTTTATCATGTATATTTCTTGCTCCCAACATGAAATGAGTCATTTCTCCAAAAAGCTGTGGCTGTTTTCATGGGAAATATCTAGAAAACATAATCTAAATGGGCTTGGTGGTACATACCTGTAATCCCACCTACTTGGGAGGCTGAGGCAGGAGGATTGCAAGTTTGAGGCCAGCCTTGGCAAATTAGTGAGACCCTGTCTCAAAATAAAAAATAATAAGTCAGGCGTGGTGGTACACACCTGTAATCCCAGTACTTGGGAGGATTGCAGATTCATGGCCAGCCTCCGCAATTTAGCAAGATCCTCTTTCAAAATAAAAAATAAAAGCTGGGTGTGGTGGTGCACGCTTGTAATTCCAGTACTTGGGAGGCTGAAACAGGAGGATCACAGGTTCATGGCCAGTCTCAGCAAATTAGTGAGGCCCTCTGCAACTTAGTGAGATCTTGTTTCAAAATGAAAGAATAAAATAGGACTGGGGGTGTAGCTCAGAGGTAGAATGCCCGTGGGTTTCATCCCCAGTACCGCAAATAATAAAATAATAAAATAAAATAAAATAAAATAAAAAATAAAATAAAATAAAAAAATAAATAATTAAAAAAATAAAATAGGGCTGGGGCTATAGCTCAGAGGTGGAACACCCCTGGGTTCTATCCCTAGTACCACAAAACAAAGAAATAAAAATTAAAAATAATACGGGCTGAGGGATGCAACTCAGTGGTAGAGAACCCCTGAGTTAATCTTCAGCACTACAAGGCAAAAACAACAACAACAAAAAAAAAAAAAAAAAAAAAAAAAAAAAAAAAAAAAAAAAAAAAAAAAAAAAAAAACAAAAAACAGAGCAAGCTGGGGATGTAGCTCAGTCTCAGTGATAAGCACTGCTGGGTTCAATTCCTAGTACTAGGACAGAAAAAAGGAAGAGGAAAAAGAAAAAGAAACCATAATCTGGCATTACAAGTACTTACTGTTACGACTCTCTGTTGGTTAGTGTTTCTAAACTTTTTCAGTGGAGAGAGGTAAGAAATAAGCACATATCTTAAAAGAGAAACAGATCCTATTGATATTTTCCATTGAAATTTAGTACTGAGATTTTATTTAACCACTTGGATTATTATATCTTTTACCTCTCATGCAAAAACTCTTAGTTCTCAACAATTAAAATTTGTTTTTTCTGGGTGCGGCGGTACATGCTGAGACAGGAGGATCGCAGGTTCATGGCCAGACCCAGCTACTTAGTGAGACCCTCCGCAACTTAGTGAGACCCTGTTTCAAAATAAAGAATAAAAAATACGGCTGGGGGGAGGTGTGAAGCTTGGAGGTAGAATGCCCCTGGGTTTCATCCCCAGTACCACACACAAAAAATTGTTTTTTATGTATATACAAAGTATGTCTGATTTTCTGTCATCAAAAGTTATTGCTCAGCCGGGCGTGGTGGCACACACTCGTAATCCTAGTACTTGGGAGGCTGAGACCGGAGGATCCTGGTTCGCGGCCAGTCTCAGCTACTTAGTAAGGTCCTCTGCAATTTAGTGAGACCCTGTTTCAAAATAAAGAATAAAAAATAAGGCTGGGGGTGTAGCTTGGAGGTAGAATGCCCCTGGGTTCAATCCCCAGTACCGAAAAAAAAAATAAAAAGTTTTTGCTCTGTGTATTTCTCTTACTAACCAGAAAAACAGTGATGTTCATTTACTTCATTTTGCTTTGCTTTTTCTTAACGGGTTTTAAAGGGATCTCTAGCAAATATATATAAGGATATATGTATCTCTTGGAAGTCATTCCATGGCAAGAGGAATGATTCAAATTGTAGAATATCTAAACTACAGGATGTACCACAATTTATTTAACCAGATCCTCTCTACAGTCTATAAATATCTGAGCTATTTCCATGTCTTTGTGCACAGTCATTTCATATGCTCAGCTGTGCACCTCTGGGGAAGAAGGGTAGAAGTACATTGTTATCACAAAGTAAATGTATTATGTGCTTTTGCTGGACCCTGCCCAACTACCTTCTTCTTCTTCTTCTTCTTCTTTTTTTTTTTTTGGTGGTACTGGGGAATTCTACCTCTGAGCAACACCCTCAGTCCTTTTTATTTTTATCTTGAAACAGGGTCTGGCTAAATTACCCAGACTGGCCTTGAATCTGCGATCCTCTTGTCTCAACCTCACAAATACTGGGAGTATAGGCAGCACCAGTGCACCCTGCTCCATGCCCTCTTCCTTATTGCTGATTTCCTCAGAGCACACAATTTGAAAATATGGTGTTTAAATCTGTATTTTTGCTACTAGGATGGGTGAAAATGAAAAATTGTACCTCAGTATGATTTTTAATTTGCAAAAAAAAATTCCTCTAAAATACCAGGGATTGTATCAATTTAGGTGATTATATCAATCTGAAATATTCAAAACTTGGATTTACTAAATTTTATTTAACCATGTGGGAAAGACTTTCTCTGATCAAGCTTTGGGCTCCCTGTACCCTCTTCCTGACTAGGCCTCATCCTTGGGCTCTACTTTTGGCCTGCAGAACCCAGTTTTAGTAAGACTCCTGCTAATTCAGTTCAGTAAGGATATCTCACCCTCATCTGATCACATTGCTCTTTTTTCACCACTGATACCGGACTACCCTGGCCTGCCTTCAGTAAGAATACTTACTGTTAAGTTAGTCCAGGAAATACCCCCTACTCTTGATGTCTCTGATAAAGGTTTCAATATGGCTTTTCACAAGTGTCAGAATACTTTCTTTAAAAACAGATCCAAATTAATAAATAAGTAAATAAATAAATAGGGCTGGGGATGTAGCTCAGTGGTACTGCGCCCCTGGGCTAATCCCAGTAGTGCAAAAATAAAGAAAGATTTAACTAACATTAAAATGCCCATTTAGTTAGCCTTATATGGATCTTGTCTAATTTTTGAGCAAAATAACTTTTTTTTTTTGAAGAAATGCTATCAATGAAAGGTAATTGTACACTAACGCATCATGGTATCTACAAAAGTTTCTCTTAAATTTGACATACTAGGGGTCAAATTAAAACTCAGTTAAAAAATTCAGGTGTGGTGGCACATGCCTGCAATTCCAGTACTTGGGAGGACAAGACAGGAGGATCGCAGGTTCGAGACCAGGCTCAGCAACTTAGTGAGACTCTCGGTAACTTAGTGAGACTCTGTTTCAAAAAAACAAAAAAATTCAGAGCTGGGTGTGATGGCGCATGCTTATTTGGGAGGCTGAGACTGGAGAATCCGGGTTCGCAGCCAGCCTCAGTTACTTAGTGAGGCCCTCTGCAATTTAGTGAGACCCTGTTTCAAAATAAAGAATAAAACATAGGGCTGGGGTGTAGCTTGGAGGTAAAATGCCCCTGGGTTCAATCCCTGGTACCGCCAAAAAAAAAAAATTAAAAAGGGCAGGTGGGGAGGGTAGCTTAGTGGTGGAATGCTTTTGAGCTCAATCCCCAGTAACACACACACACACACACACACACACACACACAATTGGTTAAAGAATACTGAAATGATAATACAACTGTAATTCACATTGTGCTCTCTGCTTTAAAGGCATTATCTAATTTCATCCTTGTAATAATTCTATGAGGGATATTTATATTATCCCCTGCTTTACAGGAAACCATCTTAGAAATCCGGTAACTTGTGGAAAGTCACAAAAAAAGCACCTGTCAAAGACAGTACTTTTTTTTTTTTTTGCGGTACCGGGGATTGAAAGACAGTACTTTAATCAAGGACTCTCTATGCCCCAATGGCAGGGCTTTATAAACTACTGTTGATTGGAAAACCTCTAAGATCAGATGAGAAAAACTATTCAAACTTTCACATGTATTTCAAAGGTTTCTTGATTTTGATGGATATAAAACTGGTTTATACAGGATAGGATAAATAACTCTTTAAATAAAACAGCCAATGTACCATGTTTCTTATAATGTGTTAACTGAAATTGATCCCATGTTTTCATTTCTGTTGATTTATCTTATAAAAATGCGTGCATTGTACAACATACATATTATGCAAAAGATGTTCACCGCATCATTAATGAGTAAGAAAGAACACTTTGACAGTGTTTACCAAGTGACTGACACAATTCTGAGTACTTTTCACATGAAGGCACCCTCTGTTTAGAATCCAATAAATAAAGCCAGGCTTGGTGGAGCATGTCTATAAATCCAGTACTTGGGACATTGAGGCAGGAGGATTGCAAGTTCGAAGCCAGCCTCAGCAATTTAGCGAAACCTTGTTTCAAAATAAAAAATAAGCTGGGTGTGGTGGCCCACGCATGTAATCCCAGTATTTGGGAGGCTGAGACAGGAGGATCCCAGGTTCGAAGCCAGCCTCAGCAACTTAGTGAGGCTCTCAGCAACTTAGCAAGACCCTGTTTCCAAATAAAAAATAAATAAACAAATAGGTCTAAGGGTGTAGCCTGGAGGTAAAATGCCCCTGAGGTCCATTCCCAGTACCACAAAAAAGCTAGGCATGATGGCATATGTCTATAATTCCAGTACTTAGGAGGCTGAGACAGGAGGATAGAAGGTTTGAGGACAGCCTCAGCAAGTAAGTGAGGCTCTCATCAACCCAGCGAGAACCTGTTTCAAAATAAAAATAAAATTTGTTTGGGGTGTAGCTTGGAGGTAGAATGCCCCTGGGTTCAATCCTCAGTACCAAAAACATAAAAAAATAAAATAAAATAAGCCGGGCACAGTGAGCACGTCTGTAATTCCAGTACTTGGGAGGCTGAGACAGGAGGATCGCAGATTCATGGCCAGCTTCAGCTGGCCTCAGCCTAAGCAACTTAAGTAAAGCCCTTGGCAATTTAATGAGATCCTGTTTCAAAATAAAAAATAAAATAGGGCTGGGGGTGTAGCTCAGAGGTAGAATGCCCTTGGGTTCAATCCCCAGTATATATATAAAAAATAAACAAATAATAAAAAATAAAAAGATCTGGGGGTGTAGCTCGGAGGTAGAGTGCCCCTAAATTCAATTCCCCAGTACCACACACACAAAAAATAAATAGCCAGGCGTGGTAGCACATGCTTGTAATCCCAGTACTTGGGAGGCTGAGACAGGAGGATCTGGGTTTGCAGCCAGCCTCAGCTACTTAGTGAGGCCCTCTGCAACTTAGTGAGACCCTGTTTCAAAATAAAGAATAAAAAAGTAGGGCTGGGGGTGCAGCTCAGAGGTAGAATGCCCCTGGGTTCAATCCCCAGTACTGCAAAGAAACAAACAAACAAAAAATTAAATAAATAAATAAAAATAAAGTTTATATAATTACTGAAAACTTCAGCAAATTTCAAAGTACTTAAACTCATCTACACCAAAATAAGAATGGGCAGAATCATGTGATAAGCCACCATCTACTGGTCTTTTCTCTGAAATACACGTTGCTCACCCGTAATTAGACAGGTAGTTGATTTTTAAACTTCAGACATTGATAATAACCTAGTTCTCTTAAATGGTTCTAATTTAATTCATATAAAGCAAATTATGGAGCATATTCAAACCAAACTTTTTCCCACCTATACCCAATCCCTTAATGATCTCATGGTTTTCAATGCCATTTACATGTGGATGACGACACCCAAGTGTGTGCCATCAAGCTGTACCAGTCCCCTGAACTCCAAGTGCTCACTCATTGTCTTCATTTATAATAAGTATCTCAAACATATCCAAAATGAAATTTCTGAATTTCTCTGGAATTACTCCTGTGCTCCTCCCTCCCATAGTTTAATAAACAACAACTGGAGTTTAAAGATAGTAGAACTATATAATGATTAAGTTTTAAATGGATTCAAATCATTTTTCTCCCAACCTTACTCACACATTCTTTCTTTTGATGTCAGAAGATGTATTCATTTCAACCATAACCCTACCTTAAAAAACAATGGCAAAAGTTGAAGTTGTTCTGTGACTGCTGTAGAGAAGGACCTTCCTGCACTTGCCATCAGCCACTTCAATACTATTTGGAAAAACACACACAGAATCAGTCATTGCTTTCAAGTCAGAGACCACAAAGTAGAATGTTATTTTAATGCTAGAATTAGTCACTCTGATAGTTCATTAATGTTATGAAAGAGATCCACTATGATACTTCATAAACTAGACACTAATTAATCAGCAGTATAATAGGACCCCGGATGAAAGTTATCAACTAATCCAGCATACTGAGGCCACTACTCAAGAAAGACAAAGAATCTGCAGATTGTTAACAGCCCACCAAGTAACGAAACCAAGTATATCTTGAAACTAGTCTTCAAGCCAGGCACAGTGGCACATGCTTGTAATCCCAGGATTTGGGAGCTAAGGCAGGAGAATTGCAGGTTCAAGGCCAGCACACAGTAACTTAGTGAGACCCTGTTTCAAAATAAAAAAGGGCGGAAGGTATAGCTCAAAGGCAGAAAACCCCTGGGGTTCAATCCCCAGTACTGGGTTGGGATGGGAGACTGGTCTTCAAGAATTATGAAGTATATAAAATAATGACCAAAAGGACACCCCAAATAGCCAAAATAATTCGGAAAAAGTTGGAAGGCTCATACGTATTGATGTCAGAACATACTACAAAACTACTTTAATCAGCAGTGTGGTACCGAAATAACAACCGACATATAAATCAATGCAATACACTAGAGAATCCAGAAATAAACAATCACAATGTGGTGGCAAATCGATTTTTGATAAGAATACCAAGACTGTTATTCAATGGAGAAATGACAATCTTTTCAATAAATGGTGCTGGTAAAATTGGATGCCCACATGCAAAAGAATGAAGTTAGACCCTTGCACCTTATACCATATACAAAAACTCAGTGGATTAAAGATCTAAATGTAAGAGCCAAAACTATAAAAAAAAAATTTGAAGAAAACTCAAGGGGAAAACTTCATGACATTGATTTGGCAATAACTTCCAAGAAAACAAAAGAAAAAAATAGATAAATTGGAGTACATCAAAACTGAACTTTTAGCTGGGCGTGGTGGTGCACGCTTGTAATCCCAGTACTTTGGGAGGTGGAGACCGGAGGATCCGGGTTCGCAGCCAGCCTCAGCTGTCTCTATCTCTCTCTCTCCCCATCTCTCTACTTAGTGAGGCCCTCCGCAACCTTGTGAGACCCGGTTTCAAAATAAAGTATAAAAAATAGGGCCGGGGGTGTAGCACGGAGGTAGAACGCCGCTGGGTTCAATCCCCGGTACCGCAAAAAAAAAACAAAAACAAAAACAAAAAAAAACAAAAACCACAACTGAACTTTTGGGCTGAATGTAGTGGCACACGCTTGGAATCCTAGTACTTGGGAGGTTGATACAGGAGGATCTCAGGTTCAAAGCCAGTCTCGGCAAATTCGTGAGGCTCTTAGCAACCTAGTGAGACCCTGTTTCCAAATAAATAAAATCAGGCTGGGGATGTAGCTTGGAAGTAGAATGCCACTGGGTTCAACCCCAGTACCAAAAAAAAAAAAAATGAACTTTTGTGAATTAAAGGACAGAGAGTGAAAAGAAAAACCACAGAACAGGAGAGAATATTTATAAATTGTCTACCTGATAAAGTATTGCCATCCAGAACATATAAAGAACTACAAGTCAACAGCAGCAAAATAACCTAATTTAAAAGTGGGCACAGAACTTGAGTTGACATTTCTCCAAAGAAAATACACAAATGGCCAATAAACACAAAAAAATGTTCGACATCACTTATTATTAGGTAAATGTAAATCAAAACCACGAGGTACCTCTTCATACCCATCAGAATGGCTATCATTAGGAAACAAACAATAACAAAAAAAATCCTCAGAAAACAAGTGTTGGCAAGGATATGGAAAGATTGGAACCATTGTGCATTTCATGACTGGAATGTAAAATGGTGCAGCTGCTGTAGAAAACTTTTTAACAGCACTCAAAGTATCAAACACAGAAGTACCATATAGTCCAGCAATTTCACTTTTAGGTATATACTCAAAAAAATTTAAAGTAGATGCTCAATAGATACTCATATATCAATGCTGATAGCAGCTTTATTCATAATAGTCAAAAGGTAGAAACCCAAATGTCCATCAACAGATAAATACATGAAGAAAGTGTAGCAGGAATGCATTTCTCATTCATGCTACAATATGGATTAACTATGAAATACCACAAAAAGTGAAATACACCACACATATAAAAACAAAATAGGGCTGGGGATGTAGCTCAGATGTAGAATGCTCCTGAGTTCAATCCCCAGTGCCAAAAAAAAGGACTAATAATGCATGGTAGTGATGGTTGCACAAAAGTGTGAATGTACTTAATGCCAATGAACTATACGCTTAAAAGTAGCAAATTCTATATTATATGCATTTTACCTCAATAAAAAAAATGGGGGAAAAATCCATAGGAAGATCAAAATAAATGTGCATTTTCAAATGAATTTCTGCTAATTTTAGGTACTCACTGGTTTTTAAGAGTTTAATGCCCTGAGTTCGTTCATCTTCTTCACCAATTCCATTTTCTTCCATTACATGGTTCTGAATTTCTTCATCCACATCCATGAGGGGTTTTAATTTCTCTAGCATTCGAGCAGTAAACTCAGGGATACAAGGAGATGTTGTTGGCGCAGTATTTGGCAAAGAAATGTCTATCATGAATATGTAGGTCAGCACACTGTTAAATAAATAACACGATAATAAGCCCAACATTTTTTTTGTATGTGTGGTACTGGGTATTGAACCTAGGGGTATTCTACCTCTGAGCTACACACTCAGTTCTATTTTATTTTTTATTTCCAAACAGGGTCTTGCTAAGTTGCAAAGGGCTTTGCTAAGTGGCTGAAGCAGGCCACGAACCTGTGATCCTCTTGTCTCAGCTTCCCAAGTACTATGATTACAGGTGTGTACCACCATGCCTGGCTCCCACATTAGTATTAAAACTGAGGTTCAAGCCGGGCGTGGTGGCACACACTTGTAATCCCAGTACTTGGGAGGCTGAGACCAGAGGATCCGGGTTCGTAGCCAGCCTCAGCTACTTAGTGAGGCCCTCCGCAACTTAATGAGACCCTGTTTCAAAATAAAGAACAAAAAAAAAAAAAATAGGGCTGGGGGTGTAGGCTGGAGGTAGAATGCCCTTGTTCAATCCCCAGTACCACAAAAAAAGAAAACTGAGGTTCAAAAGTTATGATCCAACCAAAGTAAATTTTCCCAATACAATTCTAGGGAAAGTCTCATTGTCCCAGTGAGTAACCTGAGGTGTGGTGATTGCTCACCTCTGGCTCTGAGTATTTTGCCTTCCTAGTTTATATTCAGAGGGCCTTGTGTTGTTTTCCACAATTCAACAGCAAACACAATTTGAGGAAGAGTACACAATGAAACTCACTGGCAACATAGTGAGTATGTCTCGTTAGGTATTAAAATTTAATAATTAAATAAAAACTCAAGAGGCATACCACACCACAGAGAAAATACTACCTACCTTCCTATTCTTTCCCTGACATTTTTGTAAACCTGGGTGAGTTTGGGTTCCAAGTACTTCAGTAGTCTGTGCAGTAACTCTGGCACTCTCCATTCCTGCTGGGCAAGGCCACCCTGTAGTACATAGAGTCGGCTAAAATGAAAGGGAAGAAGTGTGTTATTCTGCCTTCATATACTGAAAGTATATATAAACAATGCCTGGATTTCACTTAAAACTTTTTCCATTTTAACACTTAATATAGTGTCCATAATGCAAAATAACATCTTTATGGAGATTTAATTTTTCCTACATCCTCTTTTCTATATTCACATTTAATCTCCACTACTACACAATTGAAAAAAACCCACAAACTTAAGAATACTCATTGAGTGATTTTTTTTTTTTTTTGCAGTACTGGGGATTGAACCCACGGGCACTCTACCTCTGAGCTACACCCCCAGTCCTATTTTTTTATTCTTTATTTTGAAACAGGGTCTCACTAAGTTGCGGAGGGCCTCACTAAGTAGCTGAGGCTGGCTGCAAACCCAGATTCTCCTGTCTCAGCCTCCCAAGTATTGGGATTACAAGCGTGCGCCATGCCTGGTGAGTGATTTTTTTTAAGAATAAAAATTCAAATTTTCTCACTAATTAACAAAGTAGCTATTTTGTTTTAATGGGATTTTCCAGATATTTTTTCTATTGCCCACTACCTTTCTTCAGCTTCATATGGCCCACCAAGTACAGTTTCCCTTGAGATGATTACTCTTTTATTTGAAAACCAGGTCTTGCTAAGTTGTCGAGGCTGGCTTTGAACCTGCAATCCTCCTGTCTCAGACTCCCAACTATTGGGATCACAAGCAGCACCACCATGCCTGGCCTACTCTGTTCTTTATATCTTTTTTTTTCTTTTTTGTGGTGCTGGAGAATGAATTTACACATGCTAGGTAAGTAGTCTACCACTGAGCTATATCCATAGGCCCGCTTCCTTACATCTTTCTAAACAGGAATGAGTGAAAAATGGGATGTGATAAAGAAGTCAATAATGTCAAGGTACAAAAAGTAATCCTAATACAAGACTGACACCAGAAAAGGCTGTTTCTAGCTTATCCTGGAAATGGTTGGGTTGCCTACATTTCTTCTACTTGTTTCCAACTGAGAAACATCCTAGGTATAATACTTCATTTATACTGAACTGGATCACACTGTCTTCTGGAATAAAATAATTACTTCATCTAGCAATTAGGAGTATAGACAATTCATTCCATGCATAAATCAGTTAACCCAATATCTTTTGCATTAACCTCATAGATTTTCTTTTTATTTACCATGCATCTACAAAGGATCCTCCTTCTCCGCTTAATGGTGACTCCAACAATAGCTCAAAAAGCCAATGAAGTTTCCGGGGATCTCTGCTTTCCTGTGCAGAAGATATAAAGTAATAATAAACAGAATTCCTATAACTTTATAAGTACATCATACCCAATTATTTTGGAAATATTAAAAATACATAGAAGTACTTAGGAAGAAAATCAAACAAAGTGAGTCAAATCCAAATGTAACTATCACAGCCTATGTTAATAGAGAGAAAATTGTTAGCTGCACGGACTGTCCTTAAATTCAAGTGTATAAGCTGTGAATATGCGGAATTAAAAATAAGACCTATCACCTTGTATTATGTGGATTTTGCTATATGTAAGCTACATTTTCAAATACATGATTTGACTTGGCAATTTATACTCATTCATTCGTTCATTTTTGGTACTAGGGATTGAATCCAGGGGCATTCTGCCTCTGAGTCCCCCCTTCCCCAGCCCTTCCTATTTTTTATGTGAAACAGAGTCTTACTGGCCTCAAACCTGCAATCCTCCTGTTTTAGTCTCCTATGTACTGGGATTACAGGCATGTACCACCACGCCTGGCTTGACTTGACAACTTAAACATGCACTGCTGCCTTGTGCAGTGGTACACATCTATCATCTCAGCTAATCAGGAGGTGGAAGCAGGAGGATTACAAATTTGAGGCCAGCCTGGGCAAGTTAGTAAGATTCTGTCCCAAAATTAAAAAATGAATAAAATAAAAAATGGACTGGGGTGTTTGCTTAGCATGCACAATGCCCTGGGTTCCATACTCAGTACCGTAATAAAAATAAAATAAAAAAGCATTACTACAGTAGAGAAGATATCAAAATCACTTAAGAGTCATTCAAGGCTTATTTGAAGGGCATTAAAGTACCGTGTTTAATTATGTAAGGTGACAAATGTATGAACAAAGTTTCAAGATTCAAGAAGTATAACGAGGTTCTTTACATTTTCAGACAGGGTATCAAATAATTTGAACAGTTAAGAGAGAGAAAGAAGGAAGCAGGAGAACTTACACAGGACGTTGCTATACAAGTTCCCCAGTCATTGTAAGTTTCTACAGTTATGTTGGACAAAGCTGTTCTAAGCAGAGGGCACAGAAGCTCCCAAAGCTTCTCCACCTACTCAAAATGAAGTATATGGGTAAAAGTTAATGACATGCAGAACACTTTTCTTAAGATAACTTTTTTCCTAGAAGTATACACACACACAAACGGATACATCATTTAAATTAATTTTTGGAGAACTCAACTTGAGAAGGCACTTCACCATGTTATCAACATACATACCCAGGTAGAGGTTAATTTTTTTCCTCAAAATACTATTCAGAAAAGAGGAAAACCCCTATAAGTTTCCTTATAAAATGTCTCTTGCTGAGAATTCTCAATTTTTAAGTTTTCAAATAACATAGTACACTAGGCTGAAACAAAAATGTTGATTTTGTTTTACATGCTTATCAAGGTCACTTGATTAAATCTTAAAATCGGATGCAATAACACTTTAATAGCCTGAGGTATAATCTTCTAATTGCAAGTCTTCCATTACTATAAAGAGCTTTCAAAAACCTGTCGAGTTGTACATAAACTGAATATATGTGTGTACATTTATCAAAAGTTAATTAGCCTCCAAGTGAAGCCCATGCTGCAGGTCCATGGGCTTTAAAAAGGACAAATGGGGAGGGAGGACACAGGATAAATGTCCACTGAAAAGCACCAGGCACAGATGGAACGGGGGGGGGGGGAGGTTGGAAAATAGGTAACTCAAAAGTGGCGCTAGTTGGGGATGGTGGCGCACACCTGGAATCCTAGCCACCTGGGAGGCTGAGGCAACAGGATCACAAATTCAAGGCCAGCCTAGACAACTCAGCAAGACCCTGTCTCACAATAAAAAATTAAAAGAGCTCAGGATGTAGCCCATTGGTAGAGCACTTGCCCCTAGGTCAAATGCCAGTACCACAAAAACAGACAAAAAAAGGACTCCAGTAATGATAGGACAAGGATATGTGTGACATATTTAAGATTCTTCCTTGTGCCTGTTTCAAAATGAAAAGAGCTGGGGGAAGAAGGCCCCTGAGTAAAATAAGAAGCAAGCAAGCAAGCAAACAAGTAAGGTTATAGCTCAGAACTAGAATGCCTATGGGTTCAATCCCCAGTACCCCCCCCACCAAAAAAAGAAGAAAAAAAAATCTTTCTTGCAAGTGAAAGTGTTCTTAGTCCTCCTAAAAGTTGGCCCCAAACAAATGTCTTCTCTTGAGGAAATAGTGGCCTACCTGACATTTAATGAGGTTATTTTTCAGTCTAGTACGTTTTGCTAACTAACATTAGGGCAGGGGTGTAAAACTCAATTTTATGATTAAAAAAAGTGACATTCTAAAAAGGGAGTTCAAACTCAAACTGTAAGACTGGAAGAATAATGTAGATGAGCAAGGAGACTAAGAAAAAGCATCTGATGAGAAGCTGGAGACTGGAGAGCCTTCATGAAGGGAGAAGTCCCCGTGCAGCACCAGCCAACCAACAGAGTGCAATGATATGGGACCAGTGTTCCAGGATCTTCCTCCTTTTCAAGAGAAACCAGAACTTTTTTTTTAAAACATGATATATCCCAACTCTCCACCTCCACAATTTTAGACAATAAATCAAGTTTTTAAAAATGTTGAACGTTGCCTATAGACAATAAGTTTGTAACACATACTCAAAAGCAATACATATATATTTGGCACATTTTATGTAACTAACATTTTATTTTCAACGTACCAATATTGAATGTGATGGAATTGCTAAATAAATAATGTATTATATAATTACATCACCTTTTCAAATGTCCAATGCTTAGAACCTCTGATTAAGCCAGCTATAATTTCTGCAACACATCGCTGGGTACTTTCATGAGAATCTGCAACCAAACGTTCTAAATGGGGCTTCAGAACTGGCAGAAAGGCATCATCAAAATTTCTAAATATACCCTACAAATATAAAAAAGCAATCCAGTAAATGACTATTATGTCAAATATAATATGCTTTTACATTACTGTGCCAAAGACTCCAAAGTGCTCTCTCATTTAGAACTTAACTACTTTAACAATGTCTGAAATAATATGGTAAGAATACTGCTATTTTATATCACATTAAAATGTAAATAATCAAATAAACATAAATATACCTTTTTTTTGTGGTACCGGGGATTGAACGCAGGGGCGTCACCCCCGGCCCTATTTTTTATACTTTATTTTGAAACTGGGTCTCACGAAGTTGCGGAGGGCCTCACTAAGGAGAGAGAGAGAGCGAGAGAGAGAGAGAGAGAAAGAAAGAGAGAGAGGGAGTGAGCTGAGGCTGGCCGCGAACCCGGATCCTCCAGTCTCCGCCTCCCAAAGTACTGGGATTACAAGCGTGCGCCACCACGCCCGGCTTAAAATATACCTTAAAAAACAAATGAATATAAAATGCATTTTTTTCTTTTTTTGCTTCTAGTGCTAATCACCAACATTAAAGATAAATACTAAAAAGGTCTGACTTTATTAAAAGAGACTTGACCTTAAGCCAAGATCAATATTGATCAGTGTAAATTCTGGTGCCATATTAAATGAAAACAGAGGGCTAATTCCAAACTTTGATCAAATGTTTAAAACGTACCAACCTACAAACTGAATAGTCACTAAACTTTATAAAGAGGGTATATAAATAATATAGTTACCTTAAAGAGGCAAAAACGTCGGGGATTAAATTTATCTTTTCCTTTTCTGTCTTCTAAAGATAGAAAAGTAATTAACTGTTCAACAAATTTAGGATCAGAAAAATGATCAAATATAATCTGTTCTGCCTATAAATTAAAAAAAAGAACAATATTCAGGGTTTCAGATCTATTTAAAAACATGACTGAAAAATTAAAATAAAATCATAAGATTTTGATTCAATAAAAAGCTATTATTTTGTTCTAAGGAATTTTAGTTCTCTAGAAACTATGCTTTTCAAAAACCAAAATAATATCTTCCCACTAAAACTGCTAAATCCATAAAAATAACTAAGACTTTTATTTCACACCCTCAAGTCTGGATACTATTTCTCATCCTGTGAATTAAAACCAACAAATGTTCTGCTTGTGAAATGAAAGTTTAATGCTTCTGTGCCACCTGCTGTGCAATTTATGCCCAAACTGTTAGCCAAACTCCAACAAACCATGCCTTACTTGTATCACCCCAGAAGTTAAAGGCAAATGTTCAGAATTAGAAAAGTTACATGACCATTATTGAGAAGATATTAAACTTAAGAGCTACACTCCAGCTCTTTCTGTTTTTTATTTTCAACAGGGTCTTGCTAAGTTGCTGGGGCTGGCCTTAAACCTGTAATCCTCCCACCTCAGCCTCCCAAGTACTAGGATTATAGTGATAAAGCAGTTAAGTTCAATGAAGAGTAAGGATTTTGGACTTTAATCTACAAATATCTATTTACTAAGTACCCATCATTTATATGCAACGTGACTGAAAATCAGCCATTATCTTTGCCTTCAAGAAGCTTTTATCAGACAGAACTGATTACAAAAAAAGCCAGCAGCTGACATACATAAAGAAGGGAATGCCAAGTGGAGTAGTAACTTAAGAACAATCTTAGATATAAGACCTATGTCAACTGTCACGAATAGGTATTGGGACAATAGTAGATATTCACCCATATTTACTCAGTTTTCTACTGAAATATCCAAATTGGAAAAAAGACTGAACTGGTACTGAAATAAGTACTGAACTGGGACTGAATAACCGGCCAAAAATAAGATGCATTTGAAACTATGGGGAAATGAAGCTTACCTCTGTCATATCCTCTCTGCTTCTGCCAAGCTTAGGCTGCTCTTCCACACCAGCATAAACAACCATATTCCTACATAGTAAGAGTTTATATTTGTAATATACAGAGAAAAAATATTAGAGCTTCAGGGACAGTAAGCATTAGAAGAAACTTTTAATGAAATCTAACTAAATGTTAAGTTTGGGATATGAATATGTCATAAAAATAGCCTTAAAAATCTATCCATCTGATCACTTTGTTGTGATGACATAAATTATTTCTCTGGATTGTTTTAGGTATGTGTATTATTAATAGATGGGAATATAATTTAGAGCATCTCTTAATAACCCCCTTAGCCATATAATGATGGTATTAAGAAAGGCTAAGGCCTTTAGTACAAGGAACGAGGCAGGAATGAGGGATAGCATTGGCAGGAGCAAAAGAAAGAAAGAGGGAAGAAGAAAAAACCTTCCAAGTGCCTCTGAAACTTCCCCAAAATCCAAATGTGGTTAATTACACCAAAGGCTATTTAATGATAAGGTGGTTGGTAAGTTACAACTTACTTTGGCCAGGTGTAGTAGCCCCAATGAGTTTTTTCAACAAAGCAACTTGACTCCCATTCTTTTTTAGTTCTTGGTATACTTTTGCTATCATAATGCAACCAATGATTATCAGGCCTATCACCAGCAAGAATTTGGGTGGGTTTAGGATATCCACCTAAGGAAAAAGACAAATGAATTTGATCACTTTAAAAACATTTACCCAACAATTATTTTTAACTTTCAATCAATACTACTAGTGTAACTCTGTCTTTATAACAAGAAACAATGTATTAAAATCCTCTTGAAATAGACCACATGGGACTGGAGGTGCAGCTCAGAAAAATAATTGGATAAATAACTAGTATAATTGCTTAGTGGATGAACTAAATAATATCAAGTAGATGACATATATTTTTCCCAAGTGTACAAGAGGTATGTGTATTCTACTTAATACACATAGAAGGCTGGGATTGGAGCTCAGTGATTGAGCACTTCCCTACCATACACAAGGCCCTGGGCTCAATTCCCAGCACAACAATAACAACAACAAAAAAAAAAAAAAAAAAAAAAAAGAGGAGGAGGAGGAGAAATAGTTGATCTATTTTTATCTTTATATTTTTTACTAAGTCAACTATTCCCTTCATAACATTTTCATATTTCGTGTTAATATCCACTGAACAATATTTGAAGGTCAAGAACTGTAATTTATACATTTCAATGAAACTTTGAAAGTTTTATTAAGAAGCTCTATCAATTATTTTTGGTAATACTTACTGATTTCATAAGGGTTGATGGTCAGCTTTTTGTGAGTTCTCTTTAGTTGCTTGAGAATACCAGCAACAGCTGAGATAGCCATCTAGAAAACAGGAGAAGTATACGTATCAAATTTTTTAAATCTCTTAAATGGACGGCTGCTTTACCCATAGCAGAAGCTGGATTCTATTTCTTTCAAAAATACTTCACCCATTGATGATAGCATTAGATGAATAATTAGCAGCCCCCACTCTCCAACCTTTACCCATGTATGTCTCTGCTAGTACTTTAGAAAATCTTCTTTTGTTAAAATATTTACTGATTTTTCACAATTCGGCCTAGGGGTCTTCGTAAGGGATTTTCTCCAGTGTACTAGGATAGCCCAGCACCCCTGTTATGCCTCACTTCTCATATGTGGAGGACAAAAACAAAAAGTTGTACCCCCTAGACCTTTTCCCTCTCGAAGCACTGCATGCCTAGTTTTCTAAAGTCAATCTTTCTGATTAGCCTATAAATGTATTCCCTGCTATATTTTCAATGTTGAAATCTATAGTGTCTAAATATGCCTTAACATATTTGTTGAATAACTGTCTTCTGAACTAATGGGGAGACTTCAAATCACTTCAACATATTCTCCAACCCTAGGTAGTAGCTAAAATAAAGTATCTACCTTTCGAACCACAATTGCATCATGGTTGAGATTCTCAACAAAAAACCGTATGGCACGAAGAGGCAACACTCGATCATCTCTCAAGAGCAGAGACAGAAGCCCAATGCCTATATGTTCAAATTTCCAGGGCCTTAAAAGGGAAGGAAATCACAAAGCACATTACTCATAAAACCATTTTAAAACAACAATCTGTATTTGAAACATATAATTTTAAGTTTCTCAAGAATTAAAAGAGGTGTACTGAAAAAAACTTATGCTTTCACTATCTCCTCCCCTAACACAAATCAGAGTGTGATTTTCTCTGACATAGTCATTCATAACCTTCCATGCAGAAAATCACTATAGTATTTAAAGATAAATGCTTTTGAGATTAAAGTAATTTTCCTGTAGGGCTGGGGATATACCTCAGTGGTAGAGTGCGTGCCTTGCAGGCACAAGGTCCTGGATTCAATCTCCAGCACCACATTGAAAAAAAGAACAAAAAGAATTTTTTGTACTCACAGATTTCTTTGCTCCACACCATCTAGCAAAGTGTTTACCAAATTTTCATAGTTCCTTAAAAAAATAAAATTCTGGTGAGGCACTGTTTTGCTACAATATTAAGACAAACATCAAATTATAATATAAATTCAAATTTTGGCCAAATTCACCCTTAGCCTACTTCTCATCACCAGACTGTAAAAGGCTTGGTAAGAAGCAAGCCAGAGTTAAAGTAGATGAATGAACACTGGGCGAAGGGCCAGGAGTGGACATTCAAAAGTGAACAGTCAATCTGTAAGCAGTTATCAATTAATTAGGCATGGTCTATTTATATGGTATGCTGGCTATCTATAATTACATTAGATAGGCTATTGAGAGTTTTTTCATAAAGATATTTTAGAAAATAAGCCATGCATGGTAGTGTACACCTATATACAGTCCCAGCATTCTGGAGGCTGAGGCAGGTGGATTGCTTGAGCCCATGAGCAAGATCCTGTCTCAAAACAACTTAACTTCTTTTTTTTTTTTTTAAGGAAACAGTAAGTAGGCACAATGACATACTAATTACAAAGCAAAGCCAAAAATCAAGTTAGAAAGACTTGTTTGAGTATTATCATTGAACTGCTTTGGTTTCAAAAATCCAAAAACCATTTACAAATACTCTGATACCAAAATTGATCAAAAAGCAATTATTCTAAGAATTATAAAGCAACATATGTGTGGAACTTTAAGTTAGGATTTAATGACAATGTGTACCAATTAGGTTGTTTTTGATGCTACTGTCTGAAAATCATTGAGAATGCACACTAAAAGATACAATATTAAAATTAACTTTTTATGATGGTGCTTTCAACTACCATAGATAAAAGTGAAAACTGGGGCTCTTTGCAATAATTATCTCCCAACCTTCTTCTATTTTCTCACAAGTCAATGTGTGAATATCAGTAGTTATTTAAAACCTACTATCTATAATAACATTTATCTTAACAAACCAGACCATTCCTCAATTACCTTAGGGCATCAGCATTCTTTTCTTGTTGGCGTCTAAGTCCTTCTTTAATTTTTTCTGGGCTAAGCAATGACTGGTCGACAGAAGGATTTTTTGACTGCTGAAGTAATTCTGCCATTGCAATGCAAGACTTTGGAATCTTATTAAAAAAGAAAAAAGCAGGAAACAGAGTTAGGATACATACTACAACATAAATGAACCTTGAAAATGTTATGCTAAGCTAAAGAAGCCAGACACAAAAGGCCACATATTTTCTGATGCTATTTATATGCAATGTTTCTTAATGGGCAAATTCAGAGAGAGAGACAAAGAATGAACAATAAACAAACCAAACAAAGTGGTTTCCGAGAGCTATGGGTGTGGGGGAATGAGAAATGACTGCTATTGAGTATAAGGTTTCCCTTTGGATGAAAAAGTCTTCTGGAATTAAGAGTGGTGAGAATTACACAACCTATATGTGAACATATAGAAATACAATTATGCTAAAATGGTGAATATTATGGCATGTGAATATTATCTCAGTTTAAATGTTTTTTTAAAAAAGAAAGCACAATCAAGTGACAGTTGTAAACAGCAGGAATGTGTTTTATTAAAAACGAATATATTAGCTGGGTGTGGTGGCGCACAGCTGTAATTCCAGTACTTGGGAGGCTGAGACAGGAGGATCACAGGCTCGAGGACAGTCTCAGCAAGTAGTGAGACTCTCATCAACCTAGTGAGACCCTGTTTCAAAATAGAAATAAAATAGGGCTGGGAGCCGGGCGTGGTGGCGCACACTTGTAATCCCAGTACTTTGGGAGGTGGAGACTGGAGGATCCGGGTTCACAGCCAGCCTCAGCTCTCTCTCTCTCTCTCTCTCTCTCTCTCTCT
>PVJS01032222.1:0-22916 GCA_004027185.1 Glis glis | reverse complement strand
AGAGAGAGAGAGAGAGAGAGAGACAGAGAGAGAGAGAGAGAGAGAGCACTCGCGCACGCATGCGCGAGCTGAGGCTGGCCGTGAACCCGGATCCTCCGGTCTTCGCCTCCCAAAGTACTGGGATTACAAGCGTGCGCCACCACGCCCGGCTTACCTCATTCTCTGATAAGGATTTATCCTAACCTAATTAGTGCCCGTCTCAGACATTTTATTTTATATATTTTTTTTCATTTATTGGTGCATTGTAATTATACATTTGATAAGTGTCAGGGTAGCAGAATCATACATGCGCACATTCTCATTTAGCCCTCCCTCCAATCCCACCCTATTCCCTCCCCCTTCCCTCCCTTCAGTGCTCTGCATAGTGATTGAGTCTTATAAGTTTGTGTATATACATCATGCGCTTTAGTGTGTTTCCGTCCACCCCCCTCCCAACTCCCTCAGTTAGGTCATCTTCTTTGTTTATCTAAAGTTTCCTTCTTCTTTGTCTGGAGTCCCTTCTAAGTCCCCTTCTATCTAGCTTCCACATATTAGGGAGAACATCCGACTTTTCACTCTTTGTGACTGAATAATCTCACTTAGCATAATGTTCTCTAATTCTTTCCATTTACCTACATATGATGTAATTTTGTTCTTCTTTATGGCTGTGTAAAATTCCATTGTGTACATATACCATAGTCTTGTAATCCATTCATCTGTACATATCCCATAGTCTTGTAATCCATTCATCTGTTGATGGACACCTTGGCTGGTTCCAAAGTTTGGCAATTGTGAATTGTGCAGCTATAAACATAGATACACATGCATTAGTCTGGTAGTTTGGTTTCAGTCCTTTTGGGTAGATGCCTAGAAGTGGTATTGCTGGGTCATATGGTAGGTTCATTCCTATTCTTCTGAGGACCCTCCACACTGTTTTCCAAAGTGGTTGCACTAATTTGCAATCCCACCAGCAGTGTATTAGAGTTCCTACTTCTCCACATCCTCGCCAGCATTTGTTGTTATTTGTGTTTTTAATGATTGCCATTCTTATTGGGGTTAGGTGATATCTCAGGGTAGTTTTGATTTGTGTCTCTCTGACTGCTAATGATGTTGAACATTTTTTCATACATTTATTGGCCATTTGTATTTCTTCTTCTGTGAAGTGTCTATTTAGTTCACTTGCCCATTTTTTGATTGGGTTATTTGTTTTTTTAGTGGTGATTTTTTTAAAGTTCTCTGTATATTCTAGATATTAGTTCTCTACCAGAGGAGTAGCTGGCAAAAATCTTCTCCCATTCTGTCGGCTCTCTGTTGAGGATCTTGATAATTTCCTTTGCTGCACAAAAGCTCTTCAGTTTAATGCAATCCCACATATTGATCCTCATTTTAATTTCCTTTGCCTTTAAGGTCTTGTTGAGGAAATCTTTACCTGTGCCTATGTGTTGAAGTGTTGGACCTATGCCCTCTTCAAGTAGCTCAAGGTCTCTGGTCTGATTTCTAGGTCTTTGATCCATCTTGAATTGACTCTTGTACGAGGTGAGAAAGTAGGGTTTATTTCTATTTTTCTGCATATGGTTAGCCAGTTTTGCCAGCACCATTTGTTGAAGAGGCTATGTTTTTTCCAGTGGATGTTTTTAGCCCCTTTGTCAAAAATCAATTGGCTGTAAGTGTGTGGATTTGTTTCAGAGTCTTCTATTCTGCTCCACTGGTCTATGTGTCTGCTTTTGTGCCAATACCACGTTGTTTTTATTACTACGGCTTTGTAGTATAGTTTGAAGTCAGGTATTGTGATGCTTCCTGCATGGTTCTTGTTGCTGAGAACTACTTTGGCTATTCTGAATTTTTTGTTGTTCCAAATGAATTTAAGGACAGATTTTTCTATGTCAGTGAAGAATGACTTTGGTAGTTTAATGGGTATTGCATTGAATCTGTAGATCACTTTTGGAAGAATGGCCATATTGATATTTATTCTGCCTATCCAAGAGCATGGGAGATCTTTCCATCTTCTAAGATCTTCTTCAATTTCTTTTTTCAGTGTCTTAAAATTTTCCTTATAAAGGTCTTTTACCTCCTTGGTTAGGTTTATTCCCAAGTATTTTATTGTTTTGGGGATATTGTGAGTGGACATGTCTGGATTTCTTTTTCAGTGGATTTATGGTTGGCATACAGAAAAGCTTCTGATTTTTTAAGATTGATTATGTATCCAGACACTTTGCTGAATTTGTTGATCAGTTCTATAAGCCTCTTGGTTGAGTTTGTTGGATCTTCTAAGTATAATATCATGTCATCTGCAAATAGAGATAGTTTCAGTTCCTCTTTTCCTATTTGTACTCCTTTTATTTCCTTCTCTTGCCTTATTGCTCTGGCTAGAGTTTCGAGTACTATATTGAAAAGGAGTGGTGACAGTGGACATTCTTGTCTTGTTCCTATTTTTAAGGGAACTCTCAAAGTTTTTCCCCATTCAGTATGATGTTTACTGTGGGCCTATTGTATATTGCCTTTATGATGTTGAGGTATGTTCCTTCTATTCCGATTCTCTGAAGTGTTTTTAGCATGAATGGTTGCTGGATTTTGTCAAATGCTTTTTTAGCATCTATTGAAATGATCATGTGATTTTTGTCTTTGGTTCTGTTTATGTGGTGAATTACATGGATTGTTTTATGTATGTTGAACCAGCCTTGCATCCCTGGGATAAACCCGACTTGTTCATGGTGTATAATTTTCTTGATGTGGTTTTGAATGCGTGTCGCTAGTGTTTTGTTTAGAAGTTTTGCCTCTAAGTTCATCAATGATATGGGCCTGTAGTTTTCTTCCCTTGAGCTGCCTCTATTTGGTTTTGGTCTTAATGTGATATTGGATTCACAGAATATATTTGGGAGAGTCCCGTTTCTTTCTATTTCATGGAATAAATTGAAGAATATTGGGATTAGCTCTTCTATAAAGGTTTTATAGAATTCTTCTGGGAAACCACCTGGACCTGGACTTTCTTTGATGGTAAGCTCTTTATTGCTGCTTCAATCTCTTTGATTGTTATTGGTTGGTTTAATTTTTCTATATCTTCTGGATTCAATTTGGGAGGGTTGTATGTGTCTAGAAATTTGTCAATTTCTTCTAGGTTTTCCATTTTGTTTGAGTATATCTTTTCAAAGTAGATTCTGATAATCCTCTGTATTTCCGCACTGTCGGTGGTGATATCTCCTTTTTCATCTCTTATTTTGGTAATTTGGGTTGATTCTCTCTTTCTTTTGGTTAGGTTGGCTAATGGTTTATCTATTTTGTGTGTTTTTTCGAGAAACCAGTTTTTGGTTTTGTTGATTTTTTTTTTATTCTCCACTTCATTGATTTATAGTCTAATTTTAATAATTCCCTGTCTTCTACTGGCTTTGGGGTTATACTGTTCCTGCTTTTCAAGGGCTTTGAGGTGTGTCATTAGGTTGTTTATTTGGTGCTTTTCAGTTCTACTTATGTGAGCACTCAGTGCTATGAATTTTCCTCTTAATACTGCTTTCAATGTGTCCGAGAGATTTTGATATGTTGTTTCCCTATTTTCGTTTGTTTCTAGGAATTTCTTAATCTCCTCCCTTATTTCCTCTTTGACCCATTCTTCATTCAGCAGTGTGGTGTTCAGTCTCCACGTGTTTATGGGGTTTCTCTGTGTATTCTTACAGTTGATTTCTAGTTTCATTCCATTATGGTCTGAAAATACGCAGGGGATTATGTCACATTTCTTGAATTTGCTAGTACTTGCTTTATGGCCTAGAATATGGCCTATTTTAGAGAAGGTTCCAAAGCAGCTGAAAAAAAATCCTTCCCATGATTTCAGGTTTCTTAAGTTTATATCTTTGTTGCTTTTGGTATCTCTCTCTCACTCTGCAGGTTTCCTGTGTCTAATCAGTCTCCCTGTATAGTAACCTCTTCTGGATGTAGATATTTATTACTAGGTGTGCTTTAAAGGTGGCTAGCCTCTACTGTATGGTTATTCTTAGCTCTCTATTGTTAATACATTCTTCAATATCTGTGTCCCGTATCACTCCACTGTTGTGCCAGTAGATTGTTGGTCTGTGTTGTAATTACTCCAGGGTTTCTTCTGTCCACTGTAATGGTGTTGTTGATGAGATCCAGGTGTTGAGGTCTGTGGACCTGTCTGTCACCTCTGAAATAGGGGGTAGACTCAGAGATGTGGGTAGTTCAGTTTGTACCCTGTGCGTTTTTAAACTTCAATGTGTGGGCTCTTGATTGGTTACATCTGTCAGTGGTAGTTAGTTTGTCTTTGGTGTCTGACAGTCTTTTCTGGTGATTCACCTATTTGGCTTGCGCACAGGTGAAGAGCACTGACACTCTTTGCTTCCTGAGTCCCTCTGCCTCTTCCTGTTTAGGCAGAGACCCTCTTGGGCTGGCCTGGGCACAGGTAGGGGAAGGCACCCTTTTCGCTGCCTGTGTCCCTCTTTCTCTCTGCCTGGGCACTGGTGGGGGACACCGGCACTCTCTGCACGTTAGGCCAAGTCCCTCTCAGGCTGGCCTGGGGGCAGGTGAGGGAAGGCTCACCCTCTTCGTTGCCTGTGTCTCTTTTTCTCTCTGCCTGGGCTCAGATGGGGGACAATGGCACTCTCTGCACATTAGGCCGAGTCCTGAGCCCCTCTCAGGCTGGCCTGAGCGCAAGTGGGGGCAGGCTCAACCTCTTTGCTACCTGTGTCCCTCTTTCTCTCTGCCTGGGCACAGGTGGGGGACACCAGCCCTCTCTGCACGTTAGGCTGAGCCCCTCTCAGGCTGGCCTGGGTGCAGGTGGGGGAAGGCTCACCCTCTTCACTGCCTGTGTCCCTTTTTCTCTCTGCCTGGGCACAGGTGGGGGGCACTGGCACTCTCCGCAGGTTAGGCCGAGTCCCGAGTACTTCTCAGGCTGGCCTGGGCACAGGTGGGGGAAGGCTCACCTTCTTCTCTGCCTGTGTCCCTCTTTCCTCTCCACCTAGGCTCAGGCGGGGAACTCTGGAGTTCTCCACTTCCCAAGTCCCTCTGGGTCTGTCTGTTTAGGTGGAGACACTCTGCGGCTGGGTGCAGGCCAGTGGCACCTGCACTCTCCTCCCGTTTAGGGCGAGACCCTTTCAGGCTTTCTGGGTTACAGGCCGGGAATGCTGGGGCTTTCAGCTTCCTGCCTCTGCTTGCCACCGAGTCCCTCCGGGGCTGTCCCCAGCACAGGCGGGGAAGCGCGCTCTACTGCCTGTGCGCGACGCTTTTCTCTCCGCCAAGGTTCAGGCGGGGAACTCTGGCATCTACTTCCCAAGTCCCTTTGGTTCTGTTTAGGTGGAGACACTCTGCGGCTGGCCTGGGCACTGAGGGTGAGGGGGAAGGCCGCGGCTGTCTACTGCTGGTGTCCCTCTTTCCCTCCGCCTGGGTGCTGGCCAGCAAAGCCGGCCCTCTCCTCCCGTTTAGGGTGAGACCCTCCTGGGCTGTCTGGGTTGTGGGCGGGGAATGCTGATGTTTTCAGTTTCCCGCCTCTGCTTGCCTCAGGGTCCCTCTGGGGGTGTCCTAGTCACAGGCGGGGACACGGCGCTCCCCAGAGAAGAGGCTGTGTTGGTCTGCAACTTTCAGACTGGCTCTATTCCTCAGATTTTCCTGTGTGGCTACAGCCACAGACTGCTTGTGTCCCCACCCTCTCTTTTTTTCCGGGGGCCGGGTGGGGGGAGCTCTTTTCAGTTATACTGTGAGGCTGCAGCACTCACCTCTCCTTCCAAGTGTGTGGAAGACCAGTGGGTTGCGATGGAAGTGAATGTTAGTCTTCTTTCTCCGTCTTTTTGTCTTGGGGCTGTGGGATTTTGTGGTTAGTGATCCCATTGTCTGTGTGAAAGGCCTCAGCTTGCTGGTTATAAGATTTTTCGGATCTTCTGAAGGTTCCTGCTGGTCCAGCGATCCAGTCCGGGACAGGGTTATTGTTCTCCCGTCTCTGGTTGGTTGTCCCTTTTATTAACTCTTTTTCAGCCTGTTTGTTAATTGGTGGGCTTCTATGTATTCTTAAATGTTATTGTCTTTAGTTCCTATCTCCCACGAAAGTTGTATGGGATGTGTATGGCTGTTCAGTTCGGAGCACCTGAGACAATTTAGAGACAGGCTCCTCTCAGTGTCCTTACTCTGATGCCATCTTGTCGACCTCTGGGTCAGACATTTTAGATATACCAGTTTTATCACTAATGCAGCGATCCTTGCACTTTGGGTATACCTGTGGAATGAATGATTTCTAGAAATGGAAGAGCTGGGCCAATGGATTTGCATTATTTAAATGTTAATATTTACTGGAAAATATTTTAATGCCATGTGTGAAAAGAACTATTTTTTCCACACTAACAACATTGATTATTGACTTTGGTTATTTTTTCTGGCCTACTAAAATATTTTGCTATACTTTGCACATCTTTGATGAACAGTAAGGTTGAATGTTTCATGTTAATTGCCCATTTGAATTGACTTTTCATACTTTTTGTATGTTTTCAATTGAACTCATTGTTTTTCCTAATTTATAGAAACTCTTTATAAATTATTAACTCCTTTTTATTTATTTTGGTACTAGGGATTGAACCCATGGGCATTCTACCTCTGAGCTACACCCCCCAGTCCTTTTATTTTTTATTTCAAAACAGGGTCTTGCCAAGTTGCTGAGGCTGGCCTCATACCTGTGATCCTCCTGTCCTCCAGGACTCCCAAGTATTGGGATTACAGGCGTGCACCACTGCGCCTGATGACTGTTATCAGCTCTACTGATTTTACATATATTTGGTGTTTATTATTCATGTACCTTTCAGTATGAAATCATTTTAAGCTTTTTGTATCAAACCTTTTTTATTTTTGCTTTTGAGTCAGGCTTTCCTCATGCCAAGGTTATAAAAGGCATTTCCTTGTAATGCTTTTATTATTTTCCCATTAGGTGCATATATGTACTACTGTAGCAGTCAGTCTCCCAGATGGCCCTAAATCAACCCCACATCCTGGTACTCATACTCTAGCACAGTTCCTCTGTACATCAGTTGTACAGGGTTGGTCTGTGTGATCAATAGAACAGGACAGAAATGGCACTGTCATCTCCTATAGCAGTGTATTAAAGACGTCTTTATTCTTTTTTGTGTGTGTATGTGTGGTGCTGGGGAACCCAGGAACATTCTACCTCTGAGCTACACTCCCAGTCCTTTTTATGTTTTATTTGGAAACAAAGTCTTGCTTGCTGAGGTTGGCCTCCAACCTGCCACCCTTCTGTTTCATCCTCCCAAGTATTGGGATTATAAGCCTATGCCACCACAGCCTGCATATTGTAAGTTTTTTTTTTTTTTTGCGGCGGTACCGGGAATTGAACCCATAGGGATGTTCTACCTCCGAGCTACACCCCCAGCCCTATTTTTTATACTTTATTTTGAAACCGGTCTCACGAAGTTGCGGAGGGCCTCACTAAGTAGCTGAGGCTGGCCATGAACCCAGATCCTCCAATCTCTGCCTCCCAAGTACTGGGATTACAAGCGTGCGCCACCATGCCCGGCTATATTGTAAGTTTTTTAAGAGTCAGAAAGACTTATGTAATAAAACTAGGTTTTCCCAAATGGTCAGATGTTTCATATTGCTATTATTGAGAACAAGATAATTTAGAGAATAAAATCACCTAGATATAAATCAGTATAAACAAAGATCTATTTACATATACAAATCTCTTAGCTCCTCTCTAAATAGAGAAGAAACAGAGCTGAGAAAACCATGAGAAGCATAGAATTATATATTTACATATTTAATAATAATTATTAATAACTTCATGGTGCTAATGCCAGTGTGCATGTGCGTTTTTGGTTCATCTGTATTTCACTATGAAGATAAATGGAATTCATTACTTATTATGATAAAAAGAGTAGATTTTGCAGATGATAAGAAATGCAACCACTCTACATTTTTTATTTATTTATTTTTTGTGTGGTACTAGGGATTGAACCCAGGGGCATTTTACCTCTGAGCTACACTCCAAGCCCTTTTTTATTTTTTGCTTTGAAACAGGGTCTCGGTAGGTTGTTGAGAGACTCGCTATGTTGCTGAGGCTGCCTCAAACCTGCAATCCTCCTGTTTCAGCCTCTAAGTAAGTACTGGGATTACAAGCATGCACCACCACACCCAGCTACAACATTTTGGACAGGAAAAAAATGACAACACTGCAATACGTAATGCGCAATAATGGTGTAAGAAGTCATGTGTAGTAAAGAAATGCAAACTCTGAGAATATAAGCGCAGATTTTAAAAAAGCCATTTATTTTAAAAAACTGGTTTGTCAAATCACATACACAAGCAGGTACACAACTACCAAAGTGGCCCTGGAATAGACACCAGTGGGGCGTTCACCACACAGTACCTGAAAAATACAGCTAAAAAAGAGGAGTCTGAGCGTTGACTTCAGATTCCCACTTGACTCCGGTTGAATGGCTTTAAGTTAGCAGACAGTGAGTGAGAGGTAGAGTCCCACGTGTAACAGCTGATGCCTCAGGGCTCCTTAAAAACAAAATGAAAACAAAAACCATTTCCCCTGGCACAAGGGAAGCCTAGCCTATTTTTTTTCCTTTGTGAAAACAGAAGCCGAGTTTCTCTTCCCAAATGGGTCAGCGTTCCCAATCAGAAAAGTGTGGTGTAATAACCTAAGTATTGTGCTTGTCAGGCCATTTAATTTTCCTCGCCTTCTGATTCTGATTCTAGAAGAGAAGAAAGAGATGAGTCAGGAAATTCCCCCCAGATTCCTTTAAGTAAGATCATGAAAAAGTTTCTAATCATCCCCCCACAACCTTGTCATTGACCCAGGGTACTTTCCCCATTTATTAGGCAAAACAGTTATATATGAGGGCAGATTGCAAACTCTTGCTCCTTTTGCTTTCAAGTGGACTTTGCCATTCTGAAAGTGCAACCTGCTTACATGTATTATTGGAGAATATAATCTCTTATTCTTTGGGTCACTTAAAAATGAGTATTTCATTATTACTTAGATTTCCTCTCCTCTCATCCATTATTATTCAATCATCTTGTGTTCCCATTTAAATACCAGTTAACAACTGGTAAAAGTGCTATAAAAATCTATATAATCCCAGCTGGGTGTGGTGGTCTATGCCTGTAATCCCAGTACTTGGGAGACTGAGAAAGGAGGATCTCAGGTTGGAATCCAGCCTCAGCAATTTAGAACGACCCTGTTTCAAAATAAAAAGGGCTGGGGGTATACCTCAGAGGAAGAATGCCCCTGGGTCCAATCCCCAGTACCAAACCAAACCAGACAAAACCAAACGAAATCTATATAATCCCATAATGTGCCAGTAAGTCAAATGTGTGTGTGTCATTTTTTTGCTTCCTCATTGTCTTCCATTACATACTTTTGAGTTTCCCTTCTTTAAAATTTTATACCATGTAGAAGTTTTATTGCCTTGAATTTAGAAAGGAACAATAAAATATAGACAAAATGTTTAATAAGGAAGATATTCAAGAACTTTAGGCTGGGAGCAGTGGTGCATGCCTGGAATCCCAGCACTAGGGAGGCTCAGGTGGGAGGAACACTTGAGCGCAAGAGTTGGGGACCAGCCTGGGCAACACAGTGAGACCCCATCTCAAAAGAAAAAGAATTTTTTCTTGGAAAAGTTTTTTTTCCCTAAGAAAAAAAAATCTGTGCAAGAGATAGATAATTTGAAGTATATGCTTGATGGCGATCAAAGTTGTTAAATGGAATCATACCTTCTTCTGCATTTTGTAGCCACTCAACAAATTTCTTCATCTGGTCAAGAAAAACACTTTTGCCCTTGGCAACATGTGCTTCTTTATACCATTTCAGTATTGCTTCTTCACTGAGAACATCAGCTGCAATTCCAAATCAAAGATTCCAAAGTTACTACATGAATGTCATGTTTTAAAACAGCCTCAGGTCCTATAACTTAATGGAAAGCAATCTCTTAATATGAAAACCTCTATTATAAAAGAAATCCATATCTGAAACTTACCAGAAGACAGAATTTAAGCTCATTTCTAAGTACCACACTGCCAGATCCTAACAGTTAAGTCTAATAACTGCTTTAGCGATGATGATGCAATCTATCAGGCATGATATAATACAAGTCTATAGCTCAGTACTGAGGCATGGAAATCTCTTACATTCTGAATTTGTTGGTAGGAAGCAGGGTTGTTAGGTAATTTTGCAAACGAATCAGTAATTCCAGCAATTTAGAACACTCTGTGTCCTGCCAAGTTCAACCATATTTTGAACAGAGAGCAATCTCAAATGACTGTTCTTTTAAAGGGATTTCCTTTTTTTAGGAGAAAATGGCAAAAGGAAAAAAATGTAAATGGGTACAACAATGATATCAATAATTAGATATAAAGATTCTTGGGTATGCTGTGGGATCAATATATACATCATGGACTCATGAATTTATCTTCCTACAGCATAATATCCTAAATTAAAAGAGTAATATTTTCTGTGTACTCCATTAAGAGAAAAATAGTCAGGACATGGTGGTGCACACCTGTAATCCCAGTACTTGGGAGGCTGAGACAGGGGGATCGCAGTTTCAAAGCCAGACTTAGTAACTTAGCAAGACTCTCAGCAATTTAGTGAGACCATGTTTCAAAATAAATAATAAAATAGAACTGAGGTTGTGGCTCTAAGGTAGAAGGCCCTTGGATTCCATCCCCAGTACCTAAAGCAAACAAACAAAACACAAACAAAAGAAAGACCCAAAGACATATTAGGTAGATTTCCAATAAAAAGTGCTAAGTAAGCCGGGCGGTAGATTTCCAATAAAAAGTGCTAAGTAAGCCGGGCGTGGTGGCGCACGCTTATAATCCCAGTACTTTGGGAGGCAGAGACCGGAGGATCCGGGCTCGCGGCCAGCCTCAGCTCTCTCATTCCTTGTCTCTCTCTCTCTCTCTCTCTCTCTCTCTCTCTCCTTAGTGAGGCCCTTTGCAACTTCGTGAGACCTGGTTTCAAAATAAAGTATAAAAAATAGGGCCGGGGGCATTTCGTGCAGGTAGAACGCTACTGCGTTCAATCCCCGGTACCGCAAAAAAAAAAAAAAGTGCTAAGTATCTATAACCTAAACCTCTGAACTACAAAATGTGTCTTCATACATTCAGGTTATCATTAATGAGATTATTTAATCTTAAGAAAAGGAAGGCGACTATGAAAACAACAGCCACACTCTGCCAATGTTTTAATGGGTTGTCTTCTGGGATTTCAGAATAGGAAATGAGATAACAAACAGATAGAAAGCATTTATTATTGTCTCCAATGAGTGCCAAAACCCTCACAAATGCCGATAAATCCATGTGATATTGATAAATCACTCTAATGACATATTAGCAACTAAAATATAATTTTGACTTATGAAAATGACAGAAATGATTTAATATTGTTTTTAAAATATCACTAGCCTTTTCATAAGAAAAACATTAAGTTATTTTTCCTCTTTCTTAAAAAAATTTCACTCTTGGATTAAATTGAAGAGACTGAACTGAATATAATTGGATATGGCTGTTTTAGAAAACATTTTTTGGTCGGGAGTTATTTTTATCATTAAATATGCTACACATTTTGCACAGTAAGGAAGGAAAGGATTTATTAATTTCTAAGACCTGGACACCCTAGAGTTATCATCAGGAGTCCTACAGAATTAGTCTTATCTTCTGGTCTTTAACTGCTTCTATTTCCAGTTCTCCATTTTCCACTTAGAATGATGAAAGAAATTTCTAGTAGCCATCAAAGCCCAGATTTTGTAGAGGGAGGAGCAGGTAGTTATGGCCACAGGAAGGGACCTGTCACTGCAAGACTGCCTTTCAGAGATTTTTTAAGAACACCAATTAGGGATTTAAAAAGTCCCTTTTATATAATTGGTAAACTATTCTTTTATTTTAAATATACTTTTATTGGTACACTTTAATTATACATCATACTGAGGTATAGAGTGATAGGAACATACATATGCACACAACTCTTGGCACACTTCCCTCCAGGTCCCACCCCCCCCCTTCTCCTATACATATCTTTGAGATTGGAATTGGTGATTTAATATACACGCATAGCACTATTTCAACTATTAAATTCTTTACGCCTCTATCCCCCCTATTTTCTCCCCCAAGCCCTCTCCATCACTGCATTAGAATCTCTGCTCTTCTATCTTACCCTTGTTTCCCAACTTCTATCTAGCTTCCACATATGAGAAAAAACCATAAAACTATTCATTTTTTGACTGATTAATCTTGCTTAGCATAATATTCTTGAGTTCCACCCATTTTTCCTGCAAATGTTATAATTTTGTTCTTCTTTATAGCTGAGTAAAGTTCCATTATGGGTGTATATACCACAATTTTGTGATTCGTTCATCTGTTTATAGACACCTAAGCTGGTTCCATAATTTTGCTATTGTGAATTGTGCTGCTATAAACATGTATATGCAGGTATTATTATAATATTCTGACTTCAATTTCTTTGGAAAGATATCTAGGAGTATCACTGGGTCATATGGTGGTTCCACTCCCAATCTTCTGAGAAACCTCCACATTGATCTCCATAGTGGCTATACTAGTTTGCAGTCCCACCAATAATGTGTAGGAGTTCCTGTTTCCTCACATCCGCATTTATTATTGTCTGTGTTCTGGATGAGTGCCATTCTTACTGGAGTTAGGTGGAATCTCAGTGTAGTTTTGATTTGCATTTCCCTGATTGCTAATGATGTTGAACATTTTTCCCCCATATATTTATTGGCCATTTGTATTTATTCTTTTGAGAAGTGTCTATTCAGTTCAGTTGCCCATTTTTTGATTGGGTTATTTTTTCTTAGTGTTACGATTAAGCTCTTTGTATAGTCTAGATATTAGTTCTTTATCAGAGGGGTAGGTGGCAAAGATCTCCCATTCTGTAGGCTATCTTTTTAGACTCTTGATGGTTTCATTTGCTGAACAGAGCTTTTTAATTTAATGCCATCCCATTTATTAATTCTCATTTAAATTTCCTGAGCTTTTTGTGTCTTATTAAAAAAGTTTCTACCAGTACTTATACGTTGGATTGTTGCCCTATGTCTTCTTCTAGTAGTTTCAAAATTTCTGGTCTAATTTCTAGGTCATTTATCCATCTTGAATATAGTTACATCAGTAATTTCAAAACTATTTTGATATGCATCTCTATCAGTAAAAGAATACTGAGCAGGTATGCCCAACATATATAAATTTTTTAGTTTATAAGCCACACACATGTACTATTAAAGATTTACTATTAATGCCTTTAAAAATGTGTCAAACACATGAAGGGAAATTCTATTTTCTCTCCATACCTTAGTAAATAGAGGGTGATACAAAGAACATGTTGGAAAGCAGGTATAGTCTGCTGTTTAACGATACTATTTGTCTGAGGTTTCCTCCTGAAGGTTGAGAGCTCATGCCTGTGCTTTATTGCCCCACAGAGGCTGAAAGAGGCCATGCATTTATTAAAATGCTTGTCAATGACAGTGCTTATGAAAAGGACACAAAATGATAGGCAAGATCTATCAAATGCATTGTCTGCCTAAAAATTGTCTACTTC
The DNA here is from genome assembly GCA_004027185.1 of Glis glis. NCBI lineage: Eukaryota > Metazoa > Chordata > Mammalia > Rodentia > Gliridae > Glis > Glis glis. Next base: position 9,379 of record PVJS01032222.1, on the reverse strand, counting down.
AAACAGTATAAAGATGAGATCTTAGAAGTTAAGATCCGATTTAGTAATAAATACTTTCTGGAAGGCTAAAATTTTAGTACAAAGGAATTAATGACATAAAGGGACCAAAACAACTACACAGGACAATTTATGAGGTAAAGCTTGAACATCAAAGAGTTTAAGAAATTCAACTGCTGTTCAGTGAAGTCTAATCTGTAAAGGAAGAAGCTCTTGAGGAATGAGGATACAGAACAATTTTTTTTTTTAGCTAAGAAAAATTGGGGAGAGGGGTTACTTAAAATTGGGAGACTACTAAGTTTTTGTTGAAATTTCCCAGAAGTGCTTACTAAGAATATAGAATCTCAGTGAAAGCACAGTAGGAAAGGAAGACATTCTATGACAGTACACAGAGTTCACTCAGAATATTTATATTTTTTCCTATCATCTGGCTAACTTCTTCATAATGTCTGGTGAAATTATTTGCATCCCTCGGGAACCTTCTCTTTTCTTCCTCCAAATTAGCTTCACCTCTAAGTGAGGTGCCCTTCTGTCTTCTTACCACTCTGGACACCCTCTGGAGGAGGTTTATTCTAGCAACTGACATGGGATTGTAATTCTGTTTTCTTCTATACCTTGAAATCCAGGGAGTTGGCAACTATTTTGTTCATCTCCTTTTTAGCATTTAACATGATATGACATAAAGAATGCATTCAATACATGTATGATAGACAAACACATTAACTTGAGAAAAATTTAACATGTCTCAATTTGTAGAGTTCTAATCTAAAATTTGGGTGTTTATGAGGTTCAAAGAAACAATACTATAAAAGTAGTTTGAGAGTTGCTATGCTTTACAAAATGTTAGTTATTTAGGTAAAGTCTAAAACTATGTCACCCGGTACCCAGGAAATTCAGAATTTTTTATTAGGATTGTCACATAGGGACACAAGTCAAAAATAATTTCCCCTAAGAGGACTGGTAATATCTTCTGAGAAAGGGCATTTTCTAAGAACAAGAATAAGGCATGCCTTTTAGTAAAATTTGCATAAGGGACAGAATTTAATCTAAGAAATTTCTCTAAGTAAAAAAAACCCCATGACAGAGATAATAATGGTACTCGAGAAGGCGATTTTATATTAAAATTATATACTGAGACTACAGCATTTATCTTCAGGAAGAAAGGAAGAGAAATAAATTTGAAAAGTAAGTAATATATGATTGAAAGTTAGCAGCAAGCCAGGCATGGTGGCGCACGCTTGTAATCCCAGTACTTTGGGAGGCGGAGACTGGAGGATCCAGGTTCGCGGCCAGCCTCAGAGCTCGCTCTCTCTCTCTCTCTCTCTCTCTCTCTACTTAATGAGGCCCTCCACAACTTCGTGAGACCCGGTTTCAAAGTAAAGTATAAAAAATAGGGCCGGGGGTGTAGCTCAGAGGCAGAATGCCCCTGTGTTCAATCCCCGGTACCGCAAAAAAAAAAAAAAAAAAAAAAGAAAGTTAGCAGCAGATTTATTATTTTTCCTTAATGCTTAGAAATATAAAAATCTAGATTTTAATACAGGGAGCCTTTGCTAAATGACTTAATCACATTCCTTTTATTGCTGCAAAGCATTATTTATACTTTCTACTTTTATTCCAGTGTTTATATAAAAAATTTAAAACTCTTTCCATAATGGCACTGAATGGCATTAATTTATAGGAACCTGGTTAATCATACCCCTAAATTTCTGTCATCCTCAAGTTCTGGAAATGTTGGGGAAGGTGTGTTGTATGTGTAAGAGAGGGAGAAATGGAAAAGGAGCAATGGTATCTACAACATTTTTGAAAACTTGCTTTAAAGCAGTGTTTCTTAAAACAAAAGAAAGGGGGCTGAGTATGGTGGCACATGTCTATAATCCCAGAGACTGGGGAGGCCAAGGCAGGAGATTCGCAAGTTCGAGGCCAGCCTGAGCAATTTAGCAAGACCCTGTCTCAAAATGAAAACAAAATTGCCTGGGAGTGTAGTTCAGTGGTAGAGACCCCAGTCTCCACTACTGCAAAACATAAAATAAATTAATATATAAATTAAAAAAAAGATATCCATACCACTAGACAAAAGAAGCAGATAGGACATTATTAAATATTTATAAAATGTATATGTGTACATGGAATGAAGCATTATCTTTTACCATGCCATTGTTAACTCAGGAGTTCTTTTGCTTCTGGAACTCAATACCCTTTAGACCAGAGGTCCTGGTACAATTGCAGTGTCCACTGGAGGGCACTTTAGACCAGAGGTCCTGGTACAACAATCGCAGCATCCCCTGGAGGGTACTTTAGACCAGAGGTCCTGGTAACAATTGCAGTGTCCCCTGGAGGGTACTTTAGACCAGAGGTCCTGGAACAACAATTGCAGCGTCCCCTGGAGGGTACTTTAGATCAGAGGTCCTGGTAACAATCGCAGTGTCCCCTGGAGGGTACTTTAGACCAGAGGTCCTGGTACAACAATCGCAGTGTCCCCTGGAAGGCACTTTAGACCAGAGGTCCTGGTAACAGTCGCAGTGTCTCCTGGAGGGTACTTTAGACCAGAGGTCCTGGTACAACAGTCACAGTGTCCCCTGGAGGGTACTTTAGATCAGAGGTCCTGGTACAGCATTCGCAGTGTCCCCTGGAGGGCACTTAACATGTAAATTTTTGGGCCCAACCCTAGACTCACCAAATAGAGTCTGGAGAAGCCCTTTTTAAAGTTTTTTTTTGGTTTTGGGGATTGAACCCAGAGGCATTCTACCTCCTACCTACACCCCCAGCCCGATTTTATTTCTTATTTGGAAACAGGGTCTCACTAAGTTGCTGAGAACCTCATTAAATTGCCGCGGCTGGCTTTGGACCTGCGATCCTACTGTCTCAGCCTCCCAAGTACTGGGATTACAAGCGTGTGCCACCACGCCGGCTGGCTGGCTGGCTGGCTGGCTGGCTTCCTTCCTTCCTTCCTTCCTTCCTTCCTTCCTTCCTTCCTTCCTTCCTCCCTTCCTCCCTCCCTCCCTCCCTCCCTTCCTTCCTTATTTCTTTCTTTATTTTTTGCAGTACTGGCGATTGAACCCAGGGACATTCTACCTCTGTGCTATACCCCCCATATCTATTTTTTATTCTTTGTTTTGAAACAGAGTTTCACTAAGTTGCAGAGGGCTTCACTAAGTAGCTGAGGCTGGCTGTAAACCTGTGATCCTCCTATCTCAGCCTCCCAAGTACTGGGATTACAAGTGTGTGCCACCACGCCCGGCTTCCCTTCTTTATTTTCTTTATTTTGAAACGGGGTCTTGCTAGGTTGCTGAGTCTCACTAAATTGCTGATGCTGGTCTCAAACCTGTGATCCTCCCATCTCAGCCTCCCAAGTACTGGGATTACAGGCGTGCACCACCAGGCCCAGCTGAATTTGTGGTTTTAGCAAGCTCTCAAGGTGACTCTTAGGCACACTAGTTGAAAAGGAGTGTTTTAAAACTCAAGTTTTCACCCAGCTTTCCTAGGCATCTAGAGCACAGAAGGAGGAGAGTAGGCAAATGCTTACAGAAACAAGTGAAATCCATGCCTCCTGGCGCCCAAGTGTTTGTTGGACAAAGTAACATCAAAGTAAAAAACACTGGAGAGACAAGCTGGTAAACACAGTCATGCTCTTAACAGTGCTATGTAATGATCATTCTCCAGGGATTCCATGTTCTCCAGAGAAAACATGTATTTATTTCATTCAGGAAAAGACTATATGTATTAGTCATGTGGAAAATTGTGACGTTACCTAGCAAAGAATATTTAATTTTAACATCTCAGTCATATATTTTTAGGTTCTATTAAGAAAAAAGTCCTGATTTCATTTCCAACAACAAGCAGAATAAAATAGATGTTGACTCCCTTCCTAGGTTCCCTCCGACCTGCTCATATGTGCCGCAGACCCAACAACTTTAGGTTATTAAAAGCTGACTATCTAGCTAACAAATGGCCGAAGGAAGAGCCAGTGCCTCTTTTACTTTCTGCTACCCACTTGTGTTATTTTATAATTTCAGGTCACTATCCCTTAGCATATGGGACAGAAGAATAAGAAATAACTCAAAATATCCAGTTTTGCTACCTATTAGAAGTTGTTATATGGAGGACATTGGGGAAAGGATGTTAGCATTAATTGACAAAATGAGAAATTTGAAGGATGTCAATACTTCGAATGCCACGTAGCTGCCATTACTGATGCCAAGTGGTTTGTTGTTTTTTGGAAATTAAGTACAGTAATGAAATGAAGTGCTCCTGCAGAGAAGGCTCAAGCAACTGTGCTCAGTTAGAAAAAGTTTTGGTAAGAAACTAGTTGGGTTATCTATTAAATGACAAGAAAGGAAACCATGTTTGGGAAACTAGTTTACAAATAGTTTGTTTTTCTGTAATGGGAAAAAAAAAATGACTACTCTGAAAACAAATGTGAAATGTGACCTATCAGCCTCTGTATCAGTCGAATACATGGAGACAGCTGTGGCTCCGGTGGACAGAATGGCCACTGGGGTGGTGGACCCCACTTCTCATTCTTGACTGCTGGGTATCATATGTGGGTTGGCAATATGACCTGCAGGTTTGGTTCTGATGGGTCACTTGGGTATCATTTGGTGAGCCCTGGTTTGAAGACACTGATATCTTATGAGCACATTAAAAAAAAAAATACCCAACTGTGGCTGCTTATTACATTCCTTTACTGTTCTAGTTCTTGCTGAATATCTTAGTACTCTGCAGAAGTAAAATATTATTCCAACACTTGTGAGCAAGATGTGGACATTTGAGGAATATGGAAGGCAAATTAAATTTCATTGTGAAATGCTCTTAAACATTTTAAAAATAGCTATTAACCAATAATGTAAAATTTGTGTATTCCAAATTCCAAAGTTATCATTCAAAATAGACAATTTTAAGAATATCAAAGGGCAAATAAACATTTATCTGGTATTACTTTACACTTTAACTTTTCTAATATTATGCCACTTATGTTTACAATCATTTCTAACAAGCATTTTCTAATGTTTACACATTTTTTTAAGTGATCCTTTTACCCCTGATAAAACTGCAAATTTAGACCAAAAAAATAGTCTAGGATCATTTTTCTGTATGCTGTAGGTATAGAGATTGAGATCCATTAAAACCTTTAGCATTCATCTTTAGTGCCAGTTGTCATGGCAACCTCAACCTCATAAATACAATGAAAAGACACTAAATGTGAAGGTCTTAAAATAGCCATTTCCTTGTGAAATAGGAGAATGACTGAGCCAAATAACTAAAATACCAAGTGAAAAGGCTAATTATTTCAGTAATTTTCAAGTCAGCTTTATCGCACCTAAAAGGGTATGAAGATAGTATATATAGCATTTTGATAATCATTGTTATTAGAGCTAATTGCTACAATTCAAAAGCAGACTCAATTATCTTATATAATTACATTCTTTCACAATCCCCAAGAAATAATAACCAGTTCACCCCCAGTCTTCTGGAAACTTCCACCAGTGAAAAGCACCCAGGGGCCCAATTAGGACAGTTCCTGAGGCAATGTATATTTGGCATGTGCCTTCTCTATCCACATGATACTTTCACAAATTAGCCTCTTTGCTGTCCCCCCATAAACAGAACCCATGATCCCCTGTGCCTCACTCCTTGCTCTGCTCTCAAAGGGCTTCGACAAAATACAGAAACACAGGGGTAGGACAACATGGAGGGATACCTTTATAGAAGAGGACCACGATCTTCTGAAAGGCTTTCATGAAGTGGATGTTGTCATAGCAGTACTCCTGCACCTTCTGGAGGAGGATGAGCTCCGACTGGCCCTGGGAGCTGAACACAGCCAGCAGGGGAGCGTATTGCTAGGGCAGAAGCAGAGAGTAAAACCCGGTTACTTGGGTGGGGGGGCATGGAGTCAACTCTGCTGAAATCCTAACAATAATCTAAAGGTTTGCTTGGAAATGTTCACTTTTAGGATGATTATCATATTGTGTCCAATCCAAATGAATTGTTTTTATCCCATTATCTCAGGAGATGTCTCTCACTGTACCCATTAACAGAGATCAAATATGAGATCTTGCCTATGTTAAAGATAACTGCTGGGCCTACTATGTGTAATGGGTATTGTGAAAACGAAATTACAGCCTCACACACTACTCATGGCATCATGGAGCGTGGCTCTGCCATTACAAGAGTGGGATTCTCCTTTCCAGACATCCCAACCCTCCACAGGTCATCTGTAAGGCTTTGTTACTATTGTGCCCTTCATCCCAAATGTCTTTAGCTTTCTGTCACTGATGCATAGCCATTGTTTTTTCTAAGACCTACTCAATGCAACACTTTTCTCTTCCAAGGAGCCTTCCCACATCAATGGAGCCTGCACAGTTCACTCGCTCCTTCGCCCCCGTGAACACCGAGCGCCATCTTCCACGACTCCTATTCTGCTAGTTCTCTTTCTGATCTCGATTTCCCAACTCAAGTGTGAACTATAAAGGCAGGATCTAAGTCTTCCATTTGTCTTAACATAGTTTTATAATGAGAAAATAATTAATAAAAGCAAAAAACATAGCCGGTCATGGTGGCGTGCACCTGTTATCCCAGTACTTGGGAGGCTGAGACAAGAGGATTGCAGGTTCCCAGCCAGCCTCAGCTACTTAGTGAGGCCCTCCACAACTTAGTGAGACCATTTCAAAATAAAGAATAAAAAATAGGGCTGGGGGTGTAGCTCGGAGGTAGAATGCCCCTGGGTTCCATCGCCAGTACCACATACACAAAAAAAGCAAAACACATACACATCTATGCATAAAAATACACAATCGACACAATCTGTTAATTTTTGTGACCACTCAGATACTTTTCAAATTCTCATGTCAATTTATGGTTTATTTAAATAAAAATATTTGAAGAAGTTTTTGTCATATAGAATAGACAGAAAGCCAGTAGATCATACTTCTCTTTAATGTACAACGCTGTGTATGATGATTCTAACGATTTTTCTGATATTACTATTTCTGGTATCGGGGACTGAATCCACTGGCATTCTACCACTGCGCTACAACCCCAGCCCTTTTTCATTTTATTTTGAGACAGGGTGTCACTAAGTTGCCTTAGGCTGGCCTTGAACTTGGGGTCCTTCATCTCAGCCTCCCGAGTGGCTGGGATTACAGGCATGCATCATCATGTCTGGCTCATAGTGCTTTTATTAAGAACTTCCCCTGAGATAGTTCATATATTCTTACATCTGAAACATTTTAGGCAGTGGCAAATTTGAAAAGAAAAAAGTTAGTAAGTATATGTTTTAGCTGGGTTCTGGAAAACCACAGTAAGAACACATTCATTATATACTCTTACGAGGCGCGGCTGGCCCGTGGCTGAGACAGTTCCTCATTGTGGCTTTTACCTTCAGGTGCTTAAGAGCTTGCTCTGCAACCAGCTCTTCCTTCTTGTTCCATTCCACAGCATTCATGATACAAGTCCACAGAAGCCCAATCACTGCTGTCTCTGGGAGGTCGTTCCTCTTCATTTCTTCTTTGACATAAAGCACCACCTACATTTCACAGAAAGAGGGTCAGAAAGCAACAGGCAGGTGGAGGTTTCCCCTCTCACCTCCCGAGCAGTAAAAGGTTCAGGGCAGATAAGAAATATTCTGTTCTGTTCTTTCTTTCCTGGTATATATTCTCAGATTACAAGAGGGAGAAAAAGCCTAGTGATTTGTTCTCAAAGCAGATTTGTTTTTAGTCCCAAAACCAATTGGCTTAGCTCTGGTCAGAACTGCTGGATGACATGAAATAAACGAGGGTCTCTGTTTCCTAGGAGTTATTTTTTCACATGGAAGAACCCCTTTGGGTCCAGCCCAGTAGGGACACCTGAGCCAGTCTGGTTTTCTTTAGGTTTGAAAAAGGCAACAACAGAACCATGACTTTCAACTGCCATTTCTGAATGGTAAACCTCTTGCTGGTCTATGTTTTGGGTAGAAACAAATCCATTCTCCAAAATTTCTTCTTCAATTATTACTTTTGCCCACCCCTGTGCTCCGTGTCAGTGAAAAGTTAATCTGTAAATCAACTGTAAAGTGCAAAGACCATTTCTTTATTTAATACATATCAGTTCAGCAATTGTCAACAGATTTTTCCCCCTTCGAATTATGTATAAATATGTCAATTTATTCTTAATTCTTACCATATGGAATATAAGTCTGCCTAACAATGTATTTTGTGTGTGTGTGTGTGTGTGTGTGGTGCTGGGGATTGAACCCGGGGGGCATTTTACCTCTGAGCTACACCCCCAGCCCTATTTTATTTTTATTTTGAAACAGGGTCTCACTAGGTTGCTGAGAGTCTGTCTACTACTTGTTGAGACTGTCCTCGAATTTATGATCCTCCTGTCTTAGCCTCCCAAGTACTGGGATTACAGGCGTGTGCCACCAAGCTGGCCTAACAATGTATTTTAAATCAAATTTATTTGGAATGCTTTTTCCTTTTGAAATAAACTCACAAATTGAGGTTAGGACCTTAGAAGTGATTTAAAACCATACTATGTCCCAAGTACACTACTTTGTGAGTAGTAGTACTATCTTTCCTGTCCCTTTCCTTTTTGAGTGAAAAGATATTGCTTTCTTTAATTCTGGCCTGGATTGCAGAAATAGTAGCAGTGGGTTGAACAGCCTTGGAGAGCAGAGTGGCTAGGCAATACCAGTCCCCAAGTTGCCTGGGAAAAGCTACAAAAAGAGTGACATCTGTGCATCTAAAAGTATCACAATGATTTTTGGTTTTGCTTTTTTTTTGTCCATGGAAAATCAGGCACAATCTCGGGCTTGCAGAAGCATTATTAAACATATTACTGACTGATGACATGGGCCTTCAGAATCTTTGTTGCTCCAATACCTCCATCTGTTGGAGAGTATCAAGCTGAAATTTCTCAGCCCTCAGCCACACAAGAAACTTTGCTGGGATTGCAGAATAGTGGAGGGTGGTGAGGGTCAGGGATTTGGAAATAAGGAAAAGAACACTTTACCTTAATTTTTAGATTGTCATGTAAAAAGGTCTTTTTTAAAAACATTTAAATAAGTTATTTCCAGGTATATAAAAAATAGATACAGTCATAGCTATACATACCATGCATATGCATAGTTGTTAAAAAATGTAGTTTTTTATATAATGGGTATGCACAGCTATTGCGAATGGCATCAAACAATCCTAGAAAGGATTACAGGTGTGTAAACTTGGGAGGCTGAGACAGGAGGATCGCAGGTTCAAGGCCAGACTCCACAATTTAGCAAGGCCCTCAGCAACTTAGTGAGACCCTGTTTCAAATAAAAGAATAAAATAGGGCTGGGGTGTAGCTCAGAGGTAGAATGCCCCTGGGTTCAATCTCCAGTTCCACACACACACAAAAAAAAAAAAAAAAA